>PVHY01010069.1:0-17781 GCA_004024945.1 Uropsilus gracilis
TGGGCCAGTTCCTGGGTGTCAATTGGAGTTGGATGAGATTAACTACTGGAATAAATAGCCCTCAATTCTTCCTACCTTTATACAGCAAAAGTTTATTTTTCACTCAAAGCACTCTAATAAGAACTGACAGTTTCAATATCAAAACTAGTTTTAAACATACAACTAGTTTTATGTTTAGTTGGTCATTCACCAAACTTCTTAATCACAAAAATCCTCTGAATTTTTGCCTGGGCTTCAACTTAAACTCACATAGTAAAGAGAAACTGGGTTGGAATTGAGGAAGGAAAGTGGAAACTTGGCTCTGGGCAGGCCATCAGGGTCCTTTAGTTAATAGATTCTCAGATAAGGGTAAGAGAACACAACACCTGCTTTTAATTGCCATGGACTGAAAGTACCCCCCCCACACACACACCCATAACCCTTTCCTAGATGCAAAGCCAGTGGTTTGCTGAGGAGGACCAGAGCATGAATAACAGGAACAGCCAGCTGGTCTCCATCATTCTTAGTAAATATTCACTAGATTAAATTAACCTCGTCCCTATCTCATTTATGAAAAAAAAAAAGAAAAAACCAAAAAACCATCATAGGCCTTGCACATGGACTTGCTGAGATTTCCTGTGATGAAATAGCTTTCTGTTTACAGCTCCTGGAAAACATCTCTATGTAAGACATTTCTAAGTGGCACAGTTCCTTTACCCAAACATGTTGTAGATGGTGAGAAGGGGGTAGACCTGATTCGTATTCTCTGATGGTGCAGTTACATAGATGTGACTATTGAGACCAGATACCTTTCAGGGACCATCATTTTCTATATAACATGTTTGACCTATAAACACGTGTCCTCTGCAAGGTGGATATCACAGTGTCTTGTGCTTTGGGTGGACTTCCCTGGAGACTCTTGTTCTTCTATTTGGGGGTGACTCAGCCAGAGCAGATGCAGTCACTCTCACCTCAGGCCAGTCTCCCATGACTAAGTGTGCTTCTCTCAAGAAATGTGCTTCTTCTAGACTATTGAACGCTCCAACATAACTGAAGAAGGAGTGTTGGTTGTCCTCTGGGGTTGAGAACCAGCCTGCATTGCTTCCTTCCTCCCTGGAGTCAAGTCTCTGAGGCTGTTTTTCCCAGTGTGGCCTGAGACTTATGTCAGGCAGAATCAGTACCCTCTTTTCCAGAAGGAAAGAATGTTTGATTTTTTCTTTTTTTTTCTTTTTTTTTTTTTTAGAATAGGTCTCGCTATTTTTGCCAGTGGAACTGCAGGCTCATGTTGCCTGTGGTACCACGGACTCAAGCAATCCCCAGCCTCAGTTTCCCAGGTAGCTGGGATTACAGGTGTGCGCCACCATGCCCAGCTATTTTTTTTGGACTAGGTCTCACTGTGTTGCCCCAAGCGGGACTTGAACTGTGACCCTTAGCCCTAGCCGCTTCATAGGCTGAAGCTTACAGGCACGAGCCACCATGCCCGACTAAGAATGTTTGATTCTTAAAAAATTTTTTTTCATTCTTTTAAACACTACCTCAATAAATGTTTTTTGGGATATCTCCCTCACCTCCCTTCCTCAGGTGCCCCCTTCATTCTTTCACACCCCACTCTTTGTTGTTTGCTCGTCTGTGTTAAGTCCATTAGTCTCTTTCCTGTAGTAGTGTTCTTTCATTGGGTAAAGGACTATTCTTGGAACCAGGTGAGCCTTGATGGTAGGTTTTCAGTCTTGAATTTGCGTTGGGCAGCCAGTCTATATTTATTTGTGATCTTTCCATGCTTTCTCATTGGAGGCCATCTTCTCCAACCCCATCTCTGTTGTTTTACTGCTTTACCTTATGGTCCTGGTATCAGATTTAGGGGGGGTCTCACCCCCTGCCATTGCCGGTGAAGAAGTTTCTCTGGATACAGGCAATTGTGATTGGCCATTGTAGATGATATTCTCTGCCTCAGTTTGTGGCTTTGCTGTGGGGCCAATTCCCCCAGTCTTTGGCTTTCCTTTCCTCTCCCATAAAATGGTGAGGGGCACCTTGCTCTTCCAGAAGATATCTCTGAAATGAGGTCTTGGGTCTTCCAGACCCGGTGAGTGCATAGGTGCGCTTCACGATATCATGTTTCTATAGATGTTTTGCCTGTCTTGCCTGGATTGATTCTTTTGATTGTCCATCTGCTGTGTCCAGTTCAGGCTTGTGGGTTGCATTTTTACCTGGTCCCTCACCCGTTTTGTGATGGGGTTTGTGTTATATATTTTCTTGCTCCTCCTGAAGATTAGCTGGAGAGTGATGAAATCGAGGTGGCACACTCTGCCTGCTGCCACCCCCCCCACCCACATGTACCTCCCTGTGTGGGGTTGGGGCCCAGATGTCCATGCATGTACCATCCCACTCCCCCTCTTTGGCTGAGGCCTGGGGGTCAAATGCCTTGACTGATCTGGCTGCAGATGGCTGCCCTGTGCAACAATCATCTATTGGTGGATGGAGCTAAAAGCCCATTCATCCCCCCTCCTGGGCTCTCCAGACTTGAGGGGGGCTAATCCCGGAGTCATCTCCGCCTTTGCTCCCCGCTGGCTAGGGGTGGAAGGGTGACAGCCCTGGGCCACATGGAGGCCTCCAGGCTGACCCAGCTACCCACAGTGGTGTGCAGCTGGCCTGCACACCACTGCACCCTCCAGACAAGAGGATGTTGCCTGACCGAGGCCTCCCTTCCAGGCACAGCGACCTGCAAGAATGTTTGATACAATCAAGGGCTGTGAGTTCTTCAGCCACCATCTATCCCAATACTGGCATTGAACACATGGGCCAAATGAAGTAAAAAAAAAAAAAAAAGGTACTTCATTGAATCCTTATAAACTTACAAGGGACATACTATTTAATTTATAGTTGAGAAAACTGGAACAGAGAGAGGACTGAAAAGTGGCCATGAGTGATAGCTTTTAAGTGGTGGGTAGAGATTCAAAACCAGAGGGTGGAGTCTAGAAAGTCTGAGCATGTAACCACTGCACTATGCCACCTTTCCATCTGCAGACCTCTCCTTCCCTTTCACACTGGAGTTTGCAGCCTAGAACATTACATAGACAAGTAGAGCTTTGCCTAACATTTACATAGGGACATCACTCTCACATTGTCCTCTCACATTGTTTCTAGTTGGCAGTTACAGATGGAAATAGATCCTGGTAAACATATATTTCAGGCTCGTTTCTCAATCCATACCAGCTCATCAGATTAAACAATGGAGAGATTTCAGGCGCTCACAACAGACTAATGGAAAAGATTGGCAGGAAGGTAAAAAATTCCTTTTCCCTTTCCCTTAGAAATCAAATCTAGTGATTTCTGTTCAACCCATATTTATTAAGTCATTCATAAACCAGAGGTGTGTGAAATAATCTTGGTCTTGACTTTCATGAGCTTTTCGATCAAAACTGGAGCTATTCTTGAATCAAATATGCTTACAAAGATACATATAATTAATTATATCTAGATAACTTCTGTGAAATGCTATATGAATATAAATGTGTGGCATGGGAAATGTGAATAAATCTAATGTTCCAGGCAAAGTTTGTTTCCCTAAAAATGTGACATTTGGGTAAATGTTAAATATATTAAGGGAAACATGAGGGGGAAGAGTATTTGAAGCAAAAGGAACAATCCATATAAAGGCTCTTCAGTGGGAAGGAGATTGTGCTTTGGAGGGAATTAATGAAGGTGAATGTGACTGTCACTCAGAAAGTGAGGGAGAATTGGGTGCAAGAAGGTTAGAAAAGCAGGCAAGGGACCCTAAAGGGACTGGCAGACACATGGAAGATTTTATGTTTATCCCAAACAACAGTGGGAATCCAGTAAAGAATTTTGAGCGGGAAAGTAATATGATCAGATTTTCATTATGGAAAAAAAAATGTTTTGACAGACAGATTCAGGGAGTTCACAGGAAGTAGGTAGGTCAGGAAGTTATTTCAATTCTCCATAATCCCTAGACTCTCCAAACTGCCACTGTGTGCCAGCTTGTTCTTGCCAGTGGCCCCTTGAAACTCAAGACACAAAAGGAGCATTCCACATTGGCTTGAAATTTGCTCTTTCCACGATGGATAGTCCATCTCTCCTTGAGGTAAGGACAGGTGTAGGTGTCCAAATATAACTCGTAAGAAGGTACTTTGCAGTTATATCCTCTCTCCCCATTATAATTTCAGATTGATAATGTGAAGCAGCAGGTCTTATAGAGGGCATCCAGATAACTGGATAATAAAAAATTGAAAGGTTCTATAAATAGATCATTGAATATAATAAATATTTATGGTACCCATGGTGAAAGGAAAAAGCATATGAGAAATCATAAATGAAACGAGAAGTAATTCTGGAGTTTTTTCTTTTTAAAGTGAGGTAGTATTTTTCATGAGGGAGGCTGGGATCTGGAAGTTTTATCTGGAACATTTTTCTTTTTTATTCATGTGATAATTTAAGAATATCACTTCAGGACCGGTATGAGGTGACCCCTTTGATTCAGGGATACTAATTTCTCCCCTGTTGATCCTCTTCTCCTTAGGTTTGAACCTTATTGAGTTTTATGGTGACTTATCAACTATCAGAGAGAAATGGGGAAGTGAAGATCACACCTTTTTTCCATTAAGAACATGGCCCACAGCAGTACGTGTGACTTCTGCATACACACCATCAACCGAGCGCTGTCACACAGTCATGGGGACCTGGAAATAACAACATAGGCTCCAGTACCACACTGGAGGACAAATATTGGGGACAGACAACATCCTTATTCAAGAGTGATAGGTTAAATGAGATGACATTAACAGAACTTATTGCCTATTGGGAAAAATAAAGAAATTATACTCTTAAATATACATATTGTTGAATACTATTTATAACTTTTCCAAAGCAAATAAAAAGAAATATTGGCAAATCTTTTCCCCAAAAATTTGATGAAAACTCATTGAGAAAGTTCAATAGATACCACTCAGGATGACACATAGAAAATCACATCAAGTGTTTTACACATGGAAATATGCCACTCAGATCCACCGCCAATGGTGGTGTCCTACTTCCAGGAGTGCAGTTAGCAAGGTATCTTTAACGTTTAGCCTGTCTGGGATTGCTTTTACTGCAGTAAAGGTTATGTCCATCAAAGGTTATGTCCATCGAAGGTTATGTCCATCGACTGGGATCCACATAGGCAGAAGTACTAGGAGGTTGTTGGATGTCCATGAGAGCCTGATGTCTTTCTCTGTCCAATTCCAGACTTCACATGCCATCATTTTACCCTTTGTCCAATGTCTCAAAATAGCTGCTGCATACATTTTTCCAGTCTTTCCTGAAGAAGGCTATTTCTAGTATCAGATATTCTATCATGGTCTTAGGGAAAACTATCTCTGTGATAGATTCAGCATGGACACTGATTTTTTACTACGCTTTCCATTGACCTAGGCCTTAAGATTCCAAATAGCTACCACTTGGGATCTTTGCCTTGGGGAAGCTAATTGCCATGTGAGAAATTTGACTACCCTGACTCACAGCTAAGGATAATATTCCCACCATCTCCACCAAGACATCAGGTAAGTGAAGAAGTCTTTCTTGGAAACTCTAAACCAGTGTACATCAGGTGTGTAGAATCCAGTGACCTCAGTTGATGTACAGAAATGGAAAAGTCAACCAACTGAAACCTGCCCCCTTCCCTGACCCACAGAATGGTGAGATACAATAAAATAGCTGTGTTTATTTAGCTACAGGGGAGGTAGTTCTGGAGATAAGTGCCTGATTCACTTATTCCCTTTTTTCTTTTATCTTTCTTTCCAGTTAAAATGTAGTATCAGAGGTACTTCATTGCTTTTCTTCTTTCCCAAATGCAGCACTCATCACACACATACACTAGGAAGATTGTTCATTTTTCAGGGGGCAAATAGCAGTAGCTCCCTTTTACTACTTTTAGGGAAAGAGGAAAAGCTTTCTGAATTATGTAGCTTATCCAAAGGCTGCAATTTAGTGAATTACTCTGACAATTGCAACAAAGCTACCTTACTTTTCATTTCTGTTTCCTCCAAGCTTTAGTGTATAACTGGAGTGGCTCTTACACAGTGGAGGGTTATATTATATTCACATTTAATTTTCCAGAATTTTGTTTACATTATATGGGAAATAAGCCCTTCCCCCAAATTTAAATATGGCAGATGATTCTGTCTGTCGGTCTGCTCAATCTGTTCTGTTCCAGCATGAGCAAATTTCAGATGGAAGATATGTCTGCTGTTCTTTCCATGTTTTTTATCCATGTACCCTTGTAGTAAAAACACTCACCACATTTAGTAGGAAACGATGATTAAAGATGTAGTACTGTCTTACAGCATGACTTCTAAATGTAAGCCAAGCATTTTTTTCAAATGCTTAACCAAAGAAATTTTCTGCTCCAACTTTGAGGGAAAATCACTTGTCCTGGAGGCTTAGGAGATAGTTCAGGTGTCTGTATCCTGATCCCTACCCAAAGGCTTTTCAAGTATAATTTTTATTGATGCATTAAAGAAACAGGGAACTAGTTGCTTTCATGAATATGATTATGTTGACTGGAAGACAGCAAACTTCAGGTAAATAACACCATTTCCTTAAATGTAAGTAGAAGATAGGAGTTCTGCAAGCCAAGGGCACATTTCAGGGTTTCCCACTGGAGGAGACCTTACCTGACTGTTTCCCATGAGGTACCTTGCCGCTAGCAGCACCACCTGTTGTTAGAAAACTTTTAGACATTTAAGAGCCCTTCTTGCCATTCTCTCAGAAGTTTTACTCCCTCTTGATCCTTCCCAGCTGTTCTGGAGATTTTGGTTTAGTTTTTAATGGTCACCAGATGCAAACTAACTCGTGACCACCAGCGCATTCCTGAGTGCTTACTATAAGGATGAACAGATTGGAGATCAATTGCCCAGGGCTATTTATCCAGGTGTACCAGCCCCCTAGCAGGCCCTGGGCTCCTGAAACTGTTCCCAGTGTAACACGCATAACGCACCAGGTTTCAAGCATACAAGGGTACAGTGAAAACAAAGGTCCTTTAGATGATAATTTTGATTCTAAACATTTTTTGCTTATAAAATACAAATTCACTCAAGCACTTTTCTCCTGTTTGTCTTTTAGGCTTTTAGGCTGGCTAGAATTTTTGTTTGTCTTTATCTACTCTTTTCCCTTCTATTTCCCATCCACATTGTTTCTTCCTAAGTTTCTGTTCAGATGATGGTACATTTTTTGTTTTGTTGCTTCAGCATAATTATCCTAAGTGAAAACTTAAAAACAATTTTGTGTGCTAAGGAGGAGAAGGATGAGCAGATACATGTGTTGAAACTGTCTTCTTGATCTAAACTTCATCTTTGTCTTTGATTAATGTCTTTCATGTGCTCCATGTCTGGACTTAGTTGCTGAATGTGCCATGAAGACTTTGCCTTCAGTTTTCAGCTCAGTCCTTCCCTGTTTACTTACTATTTCAGGTAGATTTCCTGAACTAGCCATCTTCTTCAAACTCAATTTCTGTTCCTGGTATAATGTTTAAAGTTGTTATCAACCTACCCAGCTCCCCAGGATGGGGGTGAGGACTTGGGAAAACCCCTTTCTGTCACACCCACAACGCCTGACAATGGGCGCATCAGCCTCTAGAGTGAATCTGGCCCCACTCTCCCAGCTGCACAGCTTTCCTTTCAGTGCTCTGAACTGAAAATTGTGCCCAGTTCTGCTTCACAGCTTTTCACGTGCTTCTCTTTATGTCTAGAGCTGCCCTTTGTCCTATACTAACTCCCACACTTAGTTACTGTTTCATCATTTTCAGGTCTCCATTCAGATATCACTTCCTCAACAAATCTTCACTAACTCCCCACAAAACCTAGGTCCCAGCCTGCTGTGGTGGTGTGTGGCTTTAATCCCAGTTTAGGACAGGAGGCTGAAACTGGGAATTGCTTGAGTCTGGGGTACCCCGGGCAATGAGAGTCTGCAATTCCCTGAGCAACATAGTGAGGCCTAGCTTCAGAAACAAAAAAAGTAGGTCCCAAAGTATACTTAAGGGAAAATCTTTATGAATAGACGCCCTTTCTTCATAGCATTAATTATAGCCACATACATATTTGTATTATATTTTAATAAATACATTTCCTTTTTGAAACTACTAGACTCACAATCATGTCCCCAGGATTATGTTTACTTTACTCATTCTTGTACTCGCAGTTATTTGTCCAGTGTCTATATGAATTGTTGAATAGTAAGTAAATTGCCAGTTAGTGCTCAGTAATATTGTTTCAATGAAGACACTGGAATGATGAATGAACTTATATTTGTTTCTTCTTGGACTTCTGACAATAGTAGTATTACACTACAAATAAATTTAGCATAGAACAATATGCATATAGTTATGTACAGCATAGAATAACAACAGAAATTAGAGGATGGCAATTTTAACATGGACATGATTTATAGACTTCTTTAATTATATACTCTGTACTGGTAATGTTGCATTTAATATTTAATTTAACCTCAACATACCTATATGTCAGTGACTCATGATTTATAAAAACACCATAAGATACTGGTTTCCATTCCCTAGGCTTTATTAACAACATATAGCATCATTGTAAATGATGACTTTTTAAGCAACAAGCATATGGTTATATTATGGCTATATTATGGTTATATTATATTATATTATGGTTATATTAACATATGGTTATATTATATTAACTAATATTGATGTACAGATCCCATAATTTGAATGACTCTGAATTTACTTTATTAATATGTGAAACAGAAATTCTTTGCTGTGTTGTAGGCACAATGTAGATGTAGGATCCACTTATATTGTTAACTAGCTTTATAATCCAAAAAATTCAACAGTATTTTGCTAGGGTTCCTAGTAAAAGAACAAATAAGTCAACTTTGACCAATTTAGAAGTACAGTATTAGAGTTACTGTGTGTTCTGTCTGTTCCATAGAGTGAAGTTTACCCCGAAAATTAATAGCATCTCCTTTCACTCCCATATATGTCTTAGTTCAAAGAATAAGGTTTATGGTCTCCTACATGGAATTACTGGGAGTGTTGGAGAACAGATAAACTTCTAGGAACAATACCTGAGTCCATAAAACTGAAGTAATAAAGGGCTTGTCATTTGTCACCACCATAGACTCCAGAAACATGTCACAGTTCTGTCCTGAGGAGGAGGTGGCTGCTGCCAGTCCTCTGATGCCAAAGCATGTTTCATGGAATAAGCAGAAACCTCCATTAGCATTTCCATGTCTGGTGCCATTCACTTTATTAAAAAATGATTTCTCTGGGCTGACACTATTTTACCATAGGGCAGAAACCAGGTAACTGCTTGAATTATATGTAAAAAGTCTATAAAGATGTAGCTTGGTGGATTCCACTTGGGGAAAATAAAATTTTAAAGTAGGAAAAAACCTAATGCAAGAAAGGTAGTATTTCGAGCAGTCACAAAAGCTAGATGTACATTGCAGACTACTTCTTATCTGTGCTTACACCCATTTTCCAAACGTAAAACAAAAATAGCAACAAAACCATGTTCCTCCCTAGCAAAATGACTGTCTCTTTTACAAACAAAAAGTACACATTCTTCCCTGATGAGGAGAAATTCCAAGACTCTTTTTAGTACTATCTTTTCTAGGCCACATATATTTGATTATGTTTACACAATTCTGCCTTGGTATTTTTAATGTGTGCACTAACTTACAAAGTAAATACCATAAAAACATGTCAAATAAAGCAAGGGTAAAACAAAAAATCAGTTACATTTTCTTCAAATGGTCTCTAGTTGATGTTTATAATCTTTTTTCACCCATATTACTTCCTTTTACAGATTGGTTTTGACTCAGTTAAGGAGTTCTTCACCAACTGTGGAGTAGTTCAAGTACACATTCCTTGGGATATGAGCCCTGCCTGTATGAGGGTACTCTCGTTTTTCATTGACATTTATTAATGATAAGGAAATTCTAAGAAACTTCCTATAGAAATCTTTGTATTAAAGAGATTCTTCAATGTTTACATTGCATAACAGCAGCTATCCCTTTTTAGTTATGCTTGGTCCCACAACTAATATGGTAAATTTCTTGTCCACTTTGTCAAGTGACTTGAACACTGTTGTGCTTTTTGGTAGAAGTATCCTTCCCATGAGATCCTTTAGCCAATGCAATTGAAAGTGGCAAGACTGTGAAATAAAATTTGCACTAGAACATTATATGGGAAGAGTGGGAAGTGTCATTCTCGTTTTTACTTCTGAGTTCCTAAGTTCATCCATTGCCATCTTATAGTATATACTGTATTCTACAAGTGGTTAACCAATTTTGCAGGTTATCTCTCAAACTAAATCTTTAATAAGTCCTGCTTTACAGAGCTAACTGTCTCTGGCTGTAAATCTCAATAAATCTTAGATGCATCAATCTAGAATCCTAATCATTTTGCTATAAAATAACATCCCTGGTCGAAGCAATGCTCTGTGAATTATAGTGACAGTAAGTGAGGTATTTGGTAAGTTCACAGATGGCATTTTTGGCAGTAGCTTGTTAGACAAGATAGACAAATCCATGAATATATCAATTTCAAAGAGGACAGATTCCAACACTCACCTATGTAATTAACCTGTCACCAGGTAGCTGGTTATCCCTTTCAGGGTATGGTACCATATGGCGGGCTCATGTTTATTCACTGCTGCTTTCAAACTGGGCACTGGGTAAAAGTAATATCCAGACATCTGGGGGAGAGGAAGTCCATGCGTAAACACTTCCTGCCATTGTGTTTTCATGAGACCATTCAATCATTACTTGGTGACTATGAAAAGAGGTTAATAAATCCACACCACAGGTCATCTTATCCTACCATCTATTGAAAACTTCTCCATAGTTTCACACGTAATACTGAAATTTACAGACGTCATTTTGAATATTCATATGGGATACAAATGCTCTCAAAGTCTAGTATCGTCTAGAAGTCAAGATCATTTTTGTACTATCTTTTTTATTCATCCCTCCAGTCTGGTTGCTCCTAAGTTCCTGACTATATGACAGCATTATGAACTATTGTCCATAAGTTAATGTAGGCTTGTAACTTACCTCTCTCTCAACATAAATGTCTCTCGAGATGTACTATTTGAAGTTCTTGCCTTGAGAATGTTAATTTTTCTACATAGGTGGAGGAGTGAAGAGGTAGCAGCCCACATCTGTAGGTGGGAGAAAGACATACTGCTTACCAAGAATACGTCTATAACATAAGAGTTCCAAGAGTTCCAAAACATAAGTTTTGCCATGTCCACTGGAGCTGACACCGAACTGTGATATTTTCCCTCTCAGTTATCTAGATGTCAGGATCTCTTAGTGAGTCCATGGAAGAGAACGAAGTGGAAGTTTCCATGAATGAAGACAGCATGGCATTGTTAGACACACTGAGAATATAAGTCCCTTGCTCTTTTAAAAGCTGCTGTCAGGACCTACTTGAGTGTGTACAAACATAAGTGATTTACCAGGGATGGTGGAATGCTACAAGGAATATCTGAACAGCTCTTCTAGCTTAGTAGGGTGAGATAACATTGAGTTCATGGTGGGCATCTTAATTTCCATGGCCCATGGTATACACTCTCAATTTCTACTAGAGTCCAATTGCTCATTAAGGATTTCTCAAAAAGAAAATGTTACTACTTGCTGAGAAAGGTACCTGTACATTGAATGTCAGGGTATGCATTCTATTTGAGACATTCTAGAGAGTCTTCTATTGCTTTCTGCACCAGTTAAAGTTGGAAGACTTTCAGAGGAGCTGTTAATTATTTGGAGAAGTATACCAGGTGTCATATATGTTTTCTACAAAATAAAAACAAATGAACAAGCACCGCTCTCCTATCTTAGTGACAGAAGTTGCCTAATAAAATACTTTCCTTTCATGTTGGAGGAGACATTTTGAGAAGCCTGAGCCCAGTAGCTTCCCAGGAATTTCACAGAGGAAATGAGTCTCTGTATTTTTCATACCCTTTTTATCTTTTTACATATGTATTTTATGAGCAAATTCTTCCTATACACTGGATGACTTCATTGGTGTGAAGTCGTCTGTTTCAGGCCACTATGATTTCTGTGGACTGAATTTGGTGCAGAGCAAGTTCATTTTGCTTTTAGGCAGTGGAGTCACTGAAAGCATGTGTCTGCACCTAGCATGTTCTATTTATAGAAACAGGCATAGGTTCTGAGCAAAAGCTATATTCCATCTACAACGCAGAGCTGGATTGATTTTCTCTGCTAGATGATGTATCCCTATGACATGAAGGCACAATTAATGTAAAATAATCCTTTGTCATTCTGCAAGACCCTTCACTCTTCCACAAAAGGTCAAATAATTGGTGAGAGGAGGGTATAATAGTCACCTGCTGTAGTCTTAAAAGTCTCCAATGATGGCAGAGGTCTCTGTCTCTAGGCTTACCCCAATTGTGTGGTACTACTTTTGATTTAATGTTTTGGGAAGGCAGACAGCTCTAGGGACTTACATTTGGCCATTTACAGCATGCACAATTTAAGCTTTTATTCTGTGGGTCAAAAGTCAATATAGGATTTTTTTCCCCCATTTGCTGAGTATCTGTATTCAAATTTGGGAAAACATTTAACAATATATTTTTTTAATGGAAACCCAGACTCCTCTTGAAGATTGACTTAGTCCTTAAACTCACTGTCTTGCATTTGACTTGTGGGCCATAATAAAGCCTAGGTTCTTGTGAATTAACTGTAGCTTTGAACCAGTGTCTAATAATCCCCTAAATTGTTTTCCTTTCTCCAGTAGTGCACAGATATAATTGCAAAATGGTGGCAGCTTCTGCTGGAGAATTTGTCACTTCCATGGGGTGTCATCTTAATGTCTTTCCATGTGGATTTCCTGGGTTCCCTCCTTTGTTGCGCTTCAGGGCTATGAACAATTAAACCTGGAATTGTTTTTGGGTTCTGATGTTCTCATGACTACTCATGTTATGCTTTCATTATTCAGAATTAAAGACTTTTATTGTTTTGTTGTTGTTTGTTTTGATTTTGATTTGATGTTAAAAAGAATCTTATGTTTTGTGCTGGTGGTGTGTGTGGGGGTCCTATGATCAGCTACCGTGATCAAAGATCACTTTATTACTTGAAAGTATGTTCTGTTGGTCAATTGCCTTTATTTCTAGAAGCTAAACACATCTACTAGATTTCTGTCAACCAAAGATCTGCCCCTCTGAGAGTCACTTTCTAAGGCAGTGCCCCTTGCCAGAGAATGTTTTCTTTTAACTTTTCAAAGATGTTGACTTTTATTCACCATTACATTTTTCAATGGTATGGTGAAAGAAGTTTCTCCTGGGATCTTTTGAGGGATATGTATGTGTACATGTGCGTGCGTGTGCAGGTGTGTGTGTCTAAGTTGAAAATTATAAATGTCCACCAACATGTTAAAAATTAGGTAACTATTTTTTTTCATTGAGTAATCACCGGTATACAACACTGGGAGGCATAGGTTCACACCTCTTCAGATGTTTGTCACCACAATGCAGCCACTACTGTAGCATCCATAATCTCTCACTACATTCCTTTGTTCCTCCCTCACCCCTTCTGGTAGCTTCCATTGTACAGTTATGTTTCTAGGGTTTATTTTATATCAACATTCTAATTTATCCTAAATCTCTGTAGCTTTCTCTTTTTCATAATATCAAACCACAGTTTACACATCTTCATTTAGGGGAGATCACCTATGAATCCACGTTTCAGTGAAATAATTGAGCAAAAATTTTAAATTCTAACTACTTGACTTAGCACTTTGACACAAGAATATGCTATAAGTACACCCATATCAATCTAAAGTCATGTTTTTCCATTACTGACCCAAGTACATTTTCAGTTACTAATGCTGTGTAGCAAACTGTCGCAACTCTGAGTAAAAACAGTTCTTGTTCTTGTTATTAAGCTCATATGTTAGAGTTAGGAATCTGAGAGTCACTCATTTAGAGAGAGTATGGTTAGGATGGCTTAACTTTGTTCCATGGTATATGAGGCTTCAACCAGAAAGATTTGAAAGCTGGGGTGGGGTAGCTGCTCAGTGAAGGCCTACTTATTCACTTTCCTAGTGATTAATACTAGCTGCCACCTTGGATCTCAGTCAAGATCACAGACAAAGAGCCCTACATGTAACCTGTTTATGTGGGTGCTTGAATGTCCATGTAATATGGAGTCTGGATTCTAGGGTTAAAGATCCCAAAGATAACCAGGTGCGAATCAGAGCTAGACTGAAAGCCACGTAATGTCCCTCTGCCTGTCACAATTCTTCCTGATTTCCAACAAGACACTTCAACTCTATATGGCATGGTAGCTGTCTGGCATATTTGAAACAGCTATCAGCCATAAGCACCTTCCAAATTCATCCCCACATACATTTCCCAGAATTTCACTTACAAATTCTTTGTAAGCATGCATGCATGTACACATTCGTCTTTGTCAGCTCTCTTCCTCCTGGTTTGATTTTGTAGTAGGCCTCTGGAAATTTCTAATTATAAGCCTGTAGGCAATGAGGATTCTCAGGGGAGGGGAATAAAGAGAAGTAGATTTCCTTTACAATGTAATTGCCTCTGTCTTGGCCATTATGTGGAATTCAAGTAAGGCAGGAACAGCCTCATCAGGCAGATCAGGAAGAGCTGTGTCAGCAGGTATGGGGACATAGGGTGAAATCTGGGAGTCTGTGGTAATGTGAATCATCAGACTCCTCCCATATGTCCCATTCTAGTTATTAGGGATATGAGGAGTGGTACTACTATCCTCTAAACAATAACTTCATTTTCATATAAGAAGAGCAATGAGACTGTGAATTTATCTGCTCAAATTCAGCAACCCTTAGGATAATACTATTAGCAGTTATAACAGCCCTGTGTCCATATACGGCACTGTTTTCAGAGCATTTGTATTTCTATTACCATAATTTATTTTAGATCATGGTCAAACTAATAGAGTGATAGTAGTCAGAGGTCTCCAGAGAAACAAAACTGGTGTGTATGTGTGTTGATATATGCATTTATTTACATATGTTTTGACCAAATATCCACATTCCATGGTCTAGCCAGGCTGACACATGAAATTAGCCTCTATACTGCCTTTTTTATTCTCCAACAGAAGTCTGCAGAGGATCTTTTCTTCCATACATCTTCTTACTTGTACAACTGTAATCACTGGGGCCCTGAAAGTTCCATCATGAATACTTACATTATAAAAGGACTAAGTAAACATTTTTATTTTATTTTTTTTTATTTTCTCAGGTGACTCTCTCACTCTCCACTGAGGCCACGCTCTGCATTCTCACTGCCTTTTAACCACTTCAAATAAACACATTCTCATTTCCTGAAAGGCTTGTACAGGACCACAGCTGCTGTTAACTACTATATTGGTGAAAGTGCTTGTTTGCAAACAATGGCACCTACTTTGGTTAGTTTTTGTTGAAGTATATTTTATAAAAGATATTAGGTAACTCAGAGCAGTTGGAAGACTGTTGAAAATGGATAACATACCATAGGCAAGTCCGGAGCCACACTGAAGAACCAGCCCAGTGAGGGAGGGATCACAATTATTGCCATTTTAAAAATTGTGTGGCAAAACCAGCCCGAGGAGAAAATTTCTTGGTGCCAACCCCATGGGTGGAGGTGTGTCTCTGATGGTATATACAAAAGAATGGATTAGAAACTTTTGCTCTCTTTATTCCAGTTTGAAGGAATAGCTCTCCTAAAGTATTAAATGCCTAAATTTAAAGCAACTGTGATAGTGAAGTGCTGATGATGATATTTACAGACAATTAGGTAAGAATATGGGTATTGCGTTACTCTTCAGAGCTAGGATTAAAGGTAACCATTATAGCTGCTCCTTTCGGCAACAAAATGCTTTTAGATTGTTATCATAGGAAGGATTCTGAGGTTGCCCCAAGAGTCTGGTTCTTAGAGCATTCATCCTCCGGAATCCCCTCCCCTGGAGTGTGTGTGTGGCAACACTGAGTGCAATGGCTATTTGTCCATGATTAGATGACTAATTGACCTTGACTTAGTCGCAGGGGAAATTGTCCTGGTCGGGACTGACTTGATCAAATGAGTTCTCTAAAAGGTACAGCGTTGGTAAATGTTTTTCTACTGGTCTTGAAGCAAACTGCCAAGTAAGAGAAGGAGGGCATGGCTAGAACCCTGAGGGCCCTGGCCAACAGCCAGCAAGGTGTCTATTTCAGGGTAATCTGGCAGTGGAGGGAGTGTGTGGGGAGGGCATTGGGGAAGAATGGAACTCAAACCGTGTTCCTCAGCCTTGTACCATAAAAACTACATCGGACCAGCAATCTCAGTGAACTGAAAACAGGGCCCCCAGTTTGTGAGACCCTCAAAGGTAACATAGAAACAAAACCAGATTAGAAATGGCATCATTTCAGTTAGTGAATGTCTGATGATTTGCTATACAACAATGTATACTGCTATGGAACTGTCATAGGGAGAATTTTTAATTCTACAAAAATATGCCTCTCCAAATCTTTTTACTTTGTATATGTATTGGAAATGAAGATTTTTCTCAGTGATATGGGACTAGAAAAGAATAAACTCAACAATACATTGAATATGGGATTCTTACACTGATGGTGATTAGGAGGTATGAAACTCAGATTTGGGGATTAGTTAAAAGGTATACTTTCAAGTCTCAATATCTACTACAGAATCTGGTGCATTACTAACACATTTTAAACACTATTATCACACACATATATAAAAAAAAGATCTCACAGCTATTAATACTTTTCATATTTTTTCAAGTCTACAATTTACAGGTTCCTACTGCTCACTTTATTAAATCTAAAAGTTCGTTCACTTGTGTGAACTGTAGCGTATACATATTACTGAGCACAATTAGTCTTCATGTTAAAAAAACTCAAAACTGGATGTATTTCCTATCAGTTTCCAAATGAAAAAAATCATAGTGCAAATCTTCTTTTCCATGTCCAAGTTAATTTTTCTGAAATAAATTGAGGGTGGATGGTAGCTTTGTTATTTTTGTCTATGTTAATGACTGGATTATATTCTCAAATGATTGATCTGATTAATCAACAGATGATTTGATTTCAAATATTGTTTGAAAATACCTAATGACTGTACAACAGAATGTTTAACTAAGCTTTGTAGACCTATCCCAATTATTAAGCTTCAAGATGTTGAAAAGCTCTATATCTTCTGGTACTGCTACTGATCACTTACAAGTTAGAAATTGTACTTGGCTATGAGTACAGGACTCAGTGAAACAGAAGCTGAAACAAATTAAGGCTTTGATTTCTTCACATTGTGTGAGTCTGGAGCTAAGCTTTATGAGATTGGTTTGGTGACTCCCTGCTACCAGTACAATTCAGATTTCTGTGCTGCTCCCATTCAAGCATCTTTAGTGTGTGTTTATTGTCTCATGAGCCCAAGCTCACTGTATCACTTCAGGCATCACATTCACTCTCCAGGAAGGAAGAAGAGACAGGCAAAAGAAAATATATGTTAAACGAATCTGTACTACTTTGGAAGAGTTTTCCTGAAAGTACAACCCAAGACCACCACTTAGATTTCATTGGCCAGAATACATGCTCTTTTCTCTCTGCAAAGGGATATTTCGAAGAAAGCTAGTTAGTTTTTGCTTTTTTAATCAGTTGCTTGACTGTTCCAATATAGAAGAAGGTGAGAAAGGAGGAAGTCGTGAATTTTTGTCATGTACAGCATAGACAAAAATTAGCATCATTTGAAAAAAAAAAAAAAACCAACCCCAATTTGTTCTATCTGTAACCAGGACATA
>PVHY01010069.1:17881-53639 GCA_004024945.1 Uropsilus gracilis
ATAATTTGAAAAAAAAAAAAAAAACCAACCCCAATTTGTTCTATCTGTAACCAGGACATAAAAGGCAAATTAAAGCCAAAGGCTGTTACAGGTGGCACCCCCTGAAGAGAAATAGCACTGGATGAGATATTCCCTGAAGACAAGAAAGAATTGCTATGGATGGGGACAATGATAGGGATACAAGCAGCTGCAGAAGCATCCCCTAGCACGTTCAGTCATTTCAGGATTCAGCAATTGGGAGGGGGGTGCGGGGGGGGTGGGTGGAGGGGCGTGTGGGGGGTGGACAGTCATTCCACTTCTACCATGCCCATTTTCTGGACTGTGGTTGTTGGCCTCCAAGGGACACGTTCTGAAGAAGCTTGTAACAGCAGACCTTAGGGGAGACAAGTTTTGTAAGTTTTACGTTGCTGCCATTGCAGCCCTGAGGTGAAGGCGAGGGTCCAGAGCCAGGAGTTTCGCTGAGTTGTGTGAATGTGGGCCTTTTGCTAGGTCCTTCGGCTGTTGTTCTCAGTGTTGCCTGCCTGACACTGTTGTGTCTCCGGTGCATCTTGGCATCTCAAGCGAGTGTCTTCTGTCATAACATGTTGGATTCCCAGCTAGCTGCCTCTGGTTGTCATGTGCTTCATGTTTCTTTAAGTGGCAGGAAGACAGCATCTTGGATGTCTTGTGTTTAGGACTTCAAGACACTGGACAGTAACTGAGGTGACATAAGTAGCCACTTGTACCTTCAATGACTCTTTGTTTTCCTTGTTTGTTAAATAAATCCCATTATTGTTTATTGGACCTGCGTGGTCTTGCAACTATACATGTGGGTGACAAGCTCAGACAGTGACCAGTAAATTATTGGGCAGCATCCTGGGCCAGTTTTAGTGCCTCTTTCTGTCTGATATCAAAACCCAACTCTGAATTAACAAGCAGCAAAATTATTTCAACACTTCAGTGGTAGAATTGAATACTGTAAAAGCAGCATGACAAACAGCACAATAGTTTTATTTGGGCAGTAAGAAGTTGTAAAAAATCTTTGGAATTATTCAAAGAAAATAGGGAGTTATAAATAAGTCCCATTGAAAGAGATGGCCAATATTCAATGTAACTTAGGTGGATTCTCTGTTAACTCATTAAATATAGGCTTTGATAGATAACTATTTTAATACTCATTTTTTTCTAAAAAAGTTAATATTTTAGTTCTTATGGCTATCTATATAGCAATAAAACAGATGTTCTAAGGAGAAACTATGATAATATATGAAGGACGTGATGAAAATTTCCATGTTGCAAGTTCAGTACTTTAGATAAGAGGAGAGGTTGTGTGTTGGGGGTGGAGGAGATAGGGAACATAATATTACCTAAAACTATTGTTGAAAATTAGGATCTATTAAAAAGAATGAGAGAAAAATTTCAGCACTAAGATTTGATCTTTAAGACACGAAGATACTATTTTCTTTCAGACCAGACAGTTCATCAGTGGGGAATGATCATGTACAGGCTCTGTACAGTTGGAATAATTTATTTTTTCCTGCTGAGGAAGAAGGTTAGTTTCAGTGTAGTACAATTTTGGGTGGGAGGGAAACGATGAGTGAAAATATAAATACTCACACTTTATCAACAGCTGTCATTCAACAGAAAAATCTCTAGAAGAAGCATTTTTCATGTCTGCTAATGTATACTTAGTCTGCTAACAAGTATGTAAAATATATTTGGTTTCCTTGTCTGCTTTTGGTGCCTTTGGTTTCCTTGTCTATAAAATGAGAAAAATAATTTTTCTGCTTCATATAGTTATGGAAACTAAATGAAGACCACATAGAATGGCAGTGGTATATAGAAAATACTATGTGAATTTGCTGTTTTAGGTATTAAGACAAATTCAAAAGTAAGGTGAATAACATCAGTTCTTTAGATGTAGTTAGTGTAGGATTGTGAAATGGTGATTTATTCTTTCTGCTGGGAATGAGAAATGGTTGTTTAAAATTAAATTTCTGCCTCCCAGTGTTTTTGTTGGCAATGATAAGGTCATTTCACTTTTATTCATGTGTGGGTCTTAGCAGAACTGTTGGAAAAGAATGAGCGAGCTGGTTGTATTGCTTGAGTCAATAGGAATTAGAACTCATTATTTGGACCCTCCATTTTTTCTATTTATTTGCAAAGCCTCTTTCATCCTGCTGGTTATAATATTTTTTTGCCTTTAAGTTTCAAGACTATACAATCCCTTCTGAACCTACTAAAGAGAAAGAAAGAAGGAAATCGTTGCTTTCAGAAAGGGTGTCATACTTGAACTCTTAGGTTAAGTTGAGGGTGCTGTTGAGGATGAAACTGATATTGGAGAGGACAGCATTATCTTAAGAGAAGAAGAAATAGTAATTATTTTAAATAAGGGAACTGGCAAAGGGCATGGAATAAAATATCACATTTCATAACATGATATCACTCTTCTGTTATAAAGTATACACATCTGGTATCTTCACATGGTGGAATACTGCATCCCCAGCCTAGCTGTACCTTACTGGCTATGCATCCTTTGAGGAACCTGGCATATATGGTGATGGTCACTATGTTTGACAGGAATACACACAAGCTTTTGCAACAAAGAGTCCCCAAAATGCAAGGTGGAAACTTTTTTCTTGTTTTTCTTTTGATGTCTAGAGCTGCCTAGTTTACCTCCTGGTTTATGGGGTTTGCTTTTTTTCCCAGACATCCTGTAGTATCAGGAAGGAACTAAAGGGCCAGGAGCAGTTCCTCAAAAGGGTCCCATATCACTTTCTCATATCACTCTCACTTACCCATCAGTCCAATAGGCAGAACCAATGATCACATGACCTCTTATGGCTGCACAAGTGGCTGGATAATGCAAAGATTTTACTTAAGTTGCCAGGTATTCAGCTAAAGTTCTCTTATTATGGAAGGAGAAGATGGAATGGAGCAATAATTACCAATATGATTTATTTGATGTACCCACCTCACATTATTTATGGGAAAATAATCTCATTTTTATGGTGCCACCAATATGCTTTGTGAACAATTACTCAGCCTGACAGTTGTGAATGAGAATGCATGGACTATAGCAAGAGTATTTGACTCAAGGGATCTATAATTTCTTTGTATAAATGTATAAAATAGTATTTCTTGGGTGTGCATTGGGTTGGTTTTAGGAAATAGAATTTGGGGGTTTGTGTACATGTGGTATGTAGTGTTGTATTGTGTGTATGTATGTGCTGTACACATGCTATTGTTTAATAATGGCCTAGAGACAAGCAGGAGCAGGATAAAGGGTGGGAAAAGAATGGTTTTACCTTACACTTTTAGAGTGATCCTGAAATACGATATGGAGACCTGGAACTGACCTCAGACTGCTCCCCAATATGGGTGGAGGTCTCAGTGTTGTCATGGGCTGTTCTATGGAATGTGTGTATGCGTGCACGTACATGCATACAGTTGGAACAAATTTGGTAGATAAAACTCAGTTTATCCATGGGTAAAAAGTAGCTATTCATGCGATGAAGGATTGTGGACAGGAGCTCTCTCTAGACTTCAAGACATAAAAGTAAAACTAGGAACTAGTTTGTTCATAAGGAAATTCCTACCATGGGTTTAAAGTTCCCTTTCCTCTGACTCTGGAAACAATCATATTCAGCTTCTAGTTGTAGATATAGTCTCTCTAATTATCTTCCAATCTTTGTGACAGTTTGTTTACATAGTATCTTTGTGTTAAGAGTGATGTAGGGAATTAAGGGATGATGGAATATTGAGAAGCTAGGTATTCTCTGTGACACCTTCTGTTGAGGCCAGCATTGCCAAACGCAGCATTAGTCCAAAGGATTTTTCCAAAGGGTTGTCCAGCCCCAGGGCCCTAGGACCCTAGCAGTAGAGCAACCAGAGGCTGGGACAGAGGGGTGTAGAGTCAAGTCCTATGGAAAGAAGGTTGCAACTGCCTGCTTTATAAAAAGGAAATGAAACAAGGTCCAGATTTGGAAAGAGAAATATTTAAAAAGTGAAAAATTTGTACCATCTGAAGAGAAATCAGAGTATAAAAGAGAATTTAAATACTTGTTTTTCCTAAGACAAAATGGGGGAGGCAATTCTCCTATGTAAGTGGGGAGGGTAAGTGTACATGTAAGAAGAAAGGATGTGATACCAGCAGACTAGAGGCTGATCTGCTTCAAGAGAGCAGACACCTGGTGGTTCGCAAGTGAAGAAACAGGATGGTAAGTCTAGAGTGTTGAAGTGGGTGCACTGTGGGTAGAGCTTACCAAAGAGACCAGCCTGTGTAAGAAGAATGGTTGGGAGGCCTGGAGCAGAAGTGGGTGAGCAGCAGATAGTGAGGAAGCAGAGATCACATTATGTCAGCTTGACTTCCTGCTGAATCGAGTCAAACATCACAAGAGCAGTGCCACTAGAAGAACTCATGGTGTCAAAAGTGAAAGGAAATTTTCCTTTGGTTGACATTTTTTCATTGTGCAGAAACTGATACTCCTTGATTACAGAGAAGAGAGAACCTTTTTCTGACAACATGCAATTCTTTCTGACTTTATAGTTGCCACATGACCCTTGTAGGTACACTCATTCCTGTCCCTGCTAGAAGACAACCTCGCCTCCTTCCCTTCAGCAAGTATCTTCACTGATGAAATTATCATCTGGGTTTTGCCCCAAGGCAATTGAATCAGAATCTGAAAATCAGGGAATCTAGTATCTTCCCTGATTTTGACCAGACACATTTGGAAAATATGGTCCTCTTTAATTTGTGGCAGCAACGATAGACTTCCTGGTACATTCTGCATGCAGTAAACAGGTGGGAGTGGATAGACTTAAGATGGGATATAGGAAACTGAAATCCAAGCAAAAAAACCAACGTGAAGAACACAGAAACTCAAAAGTAGTAGACCCATGCTAATCTTGTAGTACGTTACTTAGCCATTTTGTTCTCTGAGGCTCTGCCTCCTCACATATTAAATCATGGATTAACCTAGTTTTAGCACCCGGTTATCTCCTGAGAGCATATACCTTTGACATTTCACAGTTTCCTTTGAACCAAAGCAAACCTGCTTGGATTTGCTTTGTTTATTGGGTTTCTATATTAGATTTCATTTAAATAAGGTGTTCAGTACCATTTTTTTCAAAGTATGAAAACTACTAAAGTGAATTCTCAGGTCCTGACAGTTTTGGATATTAAGTGTGTTTGCAGCAGCAATGCCAACAAGACAGATCATTAGCACAAAAAAGAGCACCAGGGGCCTTAGGAAACAGACCACATTTCGAAGCCTAGTTTCTTTTTTTCTAATATTGACTCCTGCTGTTCAAACCTGCTGGTTTCCTTGTTGTGGGCTGACATTTAACTGGAAAGGAAATAATTGTGGTATCTCCATTAATATAGCAACTCCACTCAAAGACAAAAATCAATTGCAAAGCTTCTTTGTCACTGTGTAGGCAAAATAATAACTGGTTAATTGTCTGAATTTCCTCTCTTTTCACTAGTTATTTTAGTATCAAGTAGCTATAATCACATGTGAGTCATGTTGACTGACCTGGCATAAGACCAGCTGTGCATTTAAAAACCAGATGTAGCTAGCAGTAAGCCAGGTGCCTGGTGGGAGAACTTGTCAAAGTTTAGAGACACCACTTCTCCTAGTTGGACACTGTACACTAGTACATCTTTAGCAGCAAGCATCTGTTTACAAATTAATATAACCTTTGCCCTCTCACTCACCCTTCAATGGGGGGGGAGGGGGGGATAATGCTAAGTGTATGTGGCAAAACTTGAGTTCAAGTCCAGTTCTGTGTTTACTGTACTCTTTGGACAAATCACCTAGCTTATCTAAAGTGGGAATAGTAATATCACTTTGCAGCACTGCTGTGAGGATTAAATAATATAATGCATGTGAAAGCATTTTGTAAATATAAAGGTGCATTTATCATAATGAATAATGGTACCATCTTCAAGCAAACAACATTAGGAAAAAAATACTATTGCATTCACAAATGCTTTTATATATAATCAGACAAATGCATTTATTAACACATCCATTTGTTCATTCACTCACTCATGAGTTTCTATCTGTATAACACCAGTCCCTGTGTGAGATAAGAAGTCAACGAAAAGGGAATGGTGAGATTAAAAAAAAAAAAAAAAAAGAAAAAAAACACACAGCTAGGGTTTGTTTGATCAGGTAGTTCAATGTCTATTGAGCCAGTACTTTGTTCCAGGAACCAGGCTCCTCCCTGTGAAAACATCATTGAGACCTTATTTCTCCTTTTAGGGGCTCATGGTTGCAGAAGGAAGAGAGTGACTCAGTAAGTCTGATAAATCCAGATGGCTGTTTGAGATGGCCCCGAACGTGGCAAATGAATGCTAAGTACAAACCCTGTCTTCCAGGGCTATTTTTCAGACTGTTCATTGCTCTCACTACTCCTCATTTAACCATATTCAGTCATATCTTGTCTGGATTCTCCAGAGCCAAATACTCAGTGGTCCAAACTCAGTGCCATGGAGGAGTGCACTCAGGAGTCTTGCCTGTGGCAAAATGTAGGTGACTGTGTTGGTGCCTTCTCTATGGGGTCATCCATGCGGAGACTCCCTGGACATTCAGGCTTCCACACTGCCTTATCAAAATTTGACACCGATTGAGAGGTAATGTCAGAACTATGAGGAAATCGCTTTAAACTGGAAAAATGAATGAATCCAGAGTGTCCACTGAAGAGTTAACTGGCTCTCCACACCCTTTGATAGCTGCGTTATATGACATCATGCTGCACCCAGGCATTATTCTTCCACACTGATCATTTAGATTAGTACTGGTACTTAGACATGGCTAATTATAAACTTGCTTTTCTTGCTTTTAATAAATGTAAATAAAAACAAATGTAAGCTTGGCCATATAAACCCTTTCAGGAAGGCTGAAAGTGGAGGGTAACTGCCAGAGTTTTCCAGTCTAAGTGAAGTTCTTTACTTTGATCTCTCTCACTTCTCTCAGAAAATACAGACAATGAAGATTAAAGTTTCTCCACCCTGGGGAGTGTTCCTCTACCCTCCCCCTTTCCCTTTTTCTGAAGGGCTTTTAGGTCAGACAAGAGCATTGCACATATTATGCAATCCAAAGAGATCAAATAAGGATAAAGGGCGGGGTTTCCTGCTTGGGGAACCCTCTGATGCCAGCAGGCTGGCCTCTGAGCCTCTGTAAATCACTCCTTGGCTTGTGACCCTACCATTCACCTTACCTCTGATTTTAATTAGGTCTAGTGACTTCTGTTAAGGGTTCAACCTGGTGTGGATTTTTCCTCTGTATGCTAACGACCAGGCACCATGTGGTGTTTCAGTGGGTGCCTCCTGGCCTGTTAGGGAATGACTCCTGGGTGAAAGGCTGTTTCCTCTTCTACGACCTCATGGGAGGCAAAAGTTCTTTTATTCTGGATATTTTTTTGCAGGGGTCTCTGGTCACCTTCCCTGGTGCTTCAAAACCTTCATTTGTCGGTTTATCTGGCTGTTTTTAGTTTTTCCAGCTCTTGAATATAGAAGAAAGATAGGTCCTTTGCTGTTCTTTAATGGTGTAACATTAATATAATATATACATGATTAAATGCTTATTTTTAAATACACATTAAAAAATATCCTTACAGTGGCTAAAGGATATGTGCAAAAACTTTAGAACTTGTTTAAGTTTTATATTTCTTATGACCAAACACCTCACACATTAATAATTTTATAATAAATCTTATGATAATTTGATAATTCTAAGACTGCATCTATTTCAAACAAAGCAAGATCTGCACCCTCCACCCCACCATACCATAATAATAATGAGGGCAACTAACTTTTGCCTAAGACATACAGCTTAGAAAGTACTTTCCTATAAATCAGCCTCTATCCTCATACCATTATCGATATAATTTTATAAGTGAAAACCAGAGGGTCAGTGAGGCCACAGAGTTTGCCAAGTCTCACCGAGGAGGAGTTTGAGGGGGTGAGCAGTACAGTAGGAACAAGCCAGGTTTCTCATTGTAAAGCCACAGGAACTGCCCGATGCTTGCAAATTTTCTACATTTCTCTGAAATTCATGGGAGCTGGCCAAAGCCACATGGTGATAAACTTATAGGAGTTAGCATGGAGGAACAGTATTTTGGTCATCTTGCCACCTGCAATTGTGTGATCCTGAGTAAATCTCTTAACTTATCTAGACCTTACACTCCTCATTCTTAATAAGAAGAGTGTGGCTGACTAGTGTCTGTAGGTGAGATGATTTCATGTGGGTATTTCAAAGGTCCCACAAATGCCTGATTGATTTCATGGAGGTAGAGGCTAACCTTTGACCATTTTTAACTCCTGTTTTCCAATTTCTCAGCTCATCTAAATAGCTTCCTAGTCTGAATGTTACAAAGGTGAATTTCAAATGTATCATAGGAGAAACCAGATCACTATATGGAACCAACATAGAAATGTGGAAAACTACTTTTGCAACCTTGACCTCTCACCTACTTTGGAATTTAAGAGGATTAATGTTGAAGAGGCCAAGAGTAGATGGCAATCAGAAGATTTCTTTAGAGAAACTGTCAGTGTAATGTTAGGACTTTTCATCCAAGGAGGAAGAAAAAGGGGCTGCTTTCTCCTTACTCTTGATCAGTCAACAGGGTTTCGAGACGACTGCTTGGAGAGTTTCATTTGTATCCCCTGCAATTTGAGGATACCTATTGGACCTTTATCTGACTCCATCTCAAGAGACCTAGAACAAAGGCTAGTTAAACCACTCCAAGTGGAGGGGAGGATGGTGGTTTAAGATGACCTAGGTTGGAGTTGTCTTCAGTTCTATGTGAGAGACACCTAGGCTATGGAGAACATGGTATATAAAAGTAGGATTGATAGAAGATTCATTAGTCATCATTCCAAAGACATTCACTTTCCTTTGTTATAGGAAAAGCAATAAAAGTCCATAGAAATGAGTGACTCTCCTAAGAAACTGTGACAACTGATGACGCTAAGAGAAAGTCAACTGTATATTTTTGCCAAGCACAGAAAGCACAGTCCCTCCTGTTTAGTAAGATTTTTTTTGCCCATTTGCCTCCCCTTTTCCTCCTGACCCTCTGATTCTGGAGTGTCAGTAATTCCATTAATTCTGCAAAACAGGTAGAAGAAAAAGATAGCTAAAGAGCAAATCACTCCCAAGTTCCATACAGCTTGGGCCCAGCCCCAAATCATCCTCACTGGGGAGGGAAGAGGAATAAACTTTGAAAGGAGCTCAGAGTTTTGGCTATATAGACTTGTCAGACTAATAACTAAACTGCACTTATTTGGGAGAATGTAGTGAGCAAAAGGTTTTCTCTTTTCTTGTTTAAGTCTGAAAAGGACCAGAAAAGATCATCACTGAATTATATCCCAAGGAAAGGGAACACTAGACCCAAAGAATGGGCACATAGAGGCAGTAGGGACAAAGGAATAAAGTTACTTTCCATCCTTTCATGGATGTTGAATAGTGAACATTCATAGCTGTTATCTATATACTTAGAAATATATGCTACTTTTCTCAATTTCTGACCAGTTGATTTGAAAGAGTTCCTCAATTTCAAAACCTTGAAAATCACTAAAACTCCATGCCAGAAGCCACTTTCAACATTAGCATCAATACCAGTTAGCACAGAGTAGGGAAAAAAGTGGCATTCATATGGAGTGAGATAGAAAGGGGAAGAACTTTCTTTTTTCTCCTTCCCCATTATGTTTACAACCTTTTAGATCTTTTGACATGAAATTAAAGGAGCTCAACTTGTTTTCTTCCTTATAGAAAGAATACCAGGTCCATCCCACTCACCCACTTGAACACACAGTCAATAATAAATTCTACATTTGGATTTGGGGCAGAGTGGAGAGTTGAGGGGATAATAAAAGTGAGGCTGAGGAACAGAAGAGAAAAGAGGAAGTAGAAGCAAAGGTTACTGTGGGCACAGAGCAGCCTGCCTGACAAGAAGTGGGAAAGGGAAATGGAGTCTCTTGGGGAAGAATGGGCACCTTCTCTGCTGCTACTGCTTCCCACAGTACCACTTCCCTAGGGTTGGCCCTTCCTCGAAGCTTCCTGTGCATGTGTCTGCCCACAAATGCAAACTTGTTCTCTGACCTACCTGTCCCATGGCTTTGGCACTCACTGACAGCCCATTCAGTGTCTTTCCCCTCTCTGACTTCTTGGATCGCACCGATGTTCTTTCTGCAAGGCTGGTGTCTCATCCAGCTGGACCAGGATCCTCAGGGTCACCTGCTACCACCATGCTATAAGTTAGTAACTTCTTCCAGGGCTGATTTTATTGCCTGCCAATCAATTCGCACGATTTTATATGAAGACAAACTTAGGTTTATTATGGAGCAGCATGCAAAATGTGTATAGGTATTCAACAGGAGAATTAATATAAATGTTGACCTTTCAGCTGGTTCTGACTTAATTTTTCAGATTCTTAGGGTTGACAGTCTATCCTGTTCTACGAGAAATGTTTTTCTGAAGGTGTTTGAGAACATTTAGCTTAATAGGTTTCTGTTTTCAGGAACATCTTACTGGGTTCTGGGGCAGCAAGAGGTTTTCAAGAAACAAAGAAATGGTATTTCGATGAGAAAGGTGGTTTGTAGAAGACATCTTATGGTGTGTATGCAAAGCACTTGTAATTTCCTATGTCCTGCGAACAGTGCCAGCTGTTTATAGATTTCTATGTGGGTCAGGTGATTAAAAAAAAGGAAGCATTTAATGATTTACCAAACCAACTTTTCCCCAAGTTTGCTTCATGGAAGACTAGTCTGATAAAATGCTTCAAAAAATAATTCCATAGTAAGATAATGAGATGCTTTAACCTCCCTCTTGAAGAATTATCAGCACACATATGTTAATGGGTCCAAGATATCATGAAGCAAAACAAGTTAGTTTGTTGGGCATAGAGTTGCCCAAATGTAGTATATGCTTCCAAAACTATATAGGTATACAATTTTCTTTTCATAACTCTAGTATTTTGACTAAAGAAACACCATTTTAATTGTTTATCATTCAGAAATTACTAATCTTTTCATCACTCAGGTTACCTTTTCTTTGTTTTCCTTCTTTATTATGTTTTGAACCTTTTTTCTAGAAAATAAAGTTATATATACCTCACTCAAAGTTGTGTCAAATGAAGTTATATAAGCACAGAACTGTAGCATATAAGTCACAGGTTATGTCAAACTTTGTAGAAGCAATATGTACCAACTTCATCTTGGCTATCAGCCGAAACTTTTCCCTATGGCTATTCATCTCTGGGTATTCATTTTAGATATTATAACCTAATAATAGTCTTGTCACCTCTTCCCTTCCCCCAGGTCCTTTTGCCCAATTTCATAAGAGAAATGGCTGTGGTAACTACAGCCAATCATAACTTTTGAATAACATGAGCTATTCAGTTACCAGACTGAATTGCTATAATTCTAGCACAAGAAAAAGAGCTGTAGGGCGTGGTGGCTTGTGCCTGTTGCCCAGCACTGGGAGGCAAGAGGCTCAGGATCGCTTAAGTTCTCGGGTTCGAGACTACCCCAGGCAATATAGTGAGACCTGGTTCTTGAAAAAGCAGCCAGGTGCCGTGGTGGACACCTATAATCCCAGCTATCTGGGAGGCTGAGGCTGGGGATGCTTGAGTCCGTGGTACTCCAGGCAACATAGTGAGACCTAGTCTCCCCCCCCCAAAAAAAAAAGAAAAAAAAAAGAAGGAAAAGAGCTACAATGTAATTAATGCATGTAAATAAATATGTGATGCATGTACACTTGCTTTAGTTTAAAAATATTGGAAATAGCCCCAGGATGTCTCACTCTTTTATTAATTCCTAAGTATCCAGATATTATAGATTGTGAAGTATCACAATGTCATTCTACAAGTATTACTGTCCTTAAGTGATATATATCACTTTTGTATTCAAAGTTCTTTTAATCTTTTAATGACTTCATAATAAATAATCCTAAAGATCATAAAAAGGGGTAGCATTATGAAAAGCATAAAAGAGTAAGAAAATTGTGGAAAATGACAAACCTTTTAGTCTCTAAGTAGACACTTTTATTCCTAGTTAATTGAATATATGAACTTCAGAAGAATCACATTCATGTATTTGTGTTTTACAAATCACAAAGTACCTCTATATTAATCATCTCACTGAATTCCTCCAACAACCAAATTATATTGTTATTAGAATACAAACTGCATGAAATGGTGTCACATTAAGTAATTTTTAGAACTTTTTATTTGTAAAGAATCCAACAGAAACTGTCACATGCAACAAAGGTAACTTACTGGGAGGATGTCTGTCGGGCTTTTGTTCCCCCCGCCCCTCCATAGAATTCTAGGAAGCACGGAATAATCAAGACACAGAGAAAGCAGAAATGCAGCTGGGAAATTAAAGCTTGGAACCTGTGACTAGAAGGTCGTCAAGATTCTTCACAATTTCCTGTTCTTCTCGGAGCCTGGGTTCGTTGTGCTCTCTCATTTCAGATAGGTTTCCTCTGACTGGTGGAAAACAGATGCTAGAAGCACCTGAGTTTTATTTTTATCTAAGTGTGGAGTCCCTGAGGAGACATTAGTTCATCTCATACTTTAGGTCACAAGCCACAAAGGAGTGTGATGTTGCTTAGGTGTGGTGCTAACCTGGGCAGAAAGTTGTAAGAGTCAGGGAGAAGGGCCTGAAGGTCAGCATATAGCATTCCTGTGGCAAAAATGGAGATGAGAGTGATAAGGAGTGGTTGGGGTGGGAAGGGAATCAGTTCTTTAAAAAGTCAAGTTAGATAATTGTGTAGCTATGTAGCTCTGTGTTATACCCTGCTACCTGTCATTGGAACCCCCATGCCCTTGGTCATTCAGTGTGTACGCCACATCTTCGGGAGAGTGATTATGTACCACTGAAAACTCATTACCTTCAAGAAGGACAATCTTCTCGTCACAGCAACTGGAATATAAACAAAGTTCTATGCAGGTCTGGGGGGAACATGGCATCAGTTTGTTCTTAGACTCCTACATCATTAAGAGTAAATCTATGGATAGAAAAGAACTATGAGAATAACTCATGACCTAGAAGAAGCGGTCATTTCAGTGTCCACTATTACTTACATGACAACAGACAACTAGGTAAAGATGAGGGTTTTTGACTGAATTTGTAATTATAACCACCTAACCTGCTACCTTCCCAGGCAGGCCTGCCTACTGGCGTGTCAACCCCTTCTCTAGGAATGAGAGGAAGTGAGAAAAGGCTTGGGAAGGAGAAGCAACAATTTTAAGAATTAAAAAAGGAATTTGTTTGGTTCCCATGCAGGTGTCAGATGCAACCTGACCTACACTACTCTAAATGAGTGACATTAATTCATCTCATACTTTAGGTCAAAATTAAATGCAATTGTAAGAATAAAAATCTCTTCTTTAAGAAGTGGGTACCCTGTGAGTTTTCTGTAATCATTTCCCTTTTCTTTTCTTAGTATTTGTGGGAGCAAGGTCACAGTTTAGGTATGTAAGGCAAACTTTCACCCCACCCATTCCCCAAATTACTCTGCCTTTCTGTGCTCTTATATGGGAAGAAGAGTACATCCAAAGGACTAGTTTGGGTATCACTCTAGAATTATATTCCAGGGACCAGGATAAACTCTTCTTATGCTGGTTGGTAATGGTGGTAGCTTGTTGGGTATTTGGAAACTGTGACAGTCAATATTAGGTGTCATGTTGGCCAAATCCTATGCCCAGATAGTTGGTAAAACATTATTTGAATATTCCTTTAAGGTTTTTTTTAAAAACATTAAGAGTGTTTCATTATTTTATACTTTTTATTGTTTGTACTTATATATCTAAACACACACACACACACACACACACACACACACACACACACATATATATATATATTGCACCATTGTCTACCCCAATGCTCTCCAATCACCTTACTACCCATGTATCATCTCAGTCTTTTGTGCCCTCCCCTGCCCCCATTCTCTCCTTCCTCCCCCTCTCTTGTGCTATGCTTTAGTTCTGTTGGCAGTTTTCAGTTTTTCTTAGGCATTTGTTTGTTTGTTTTTCCTATATTCCTCAAATAAGTGAGACCATCCATATTCTCTTTTTCTTTCTGGCTTCTTTCCTTTAAGGTATTTAAAAAATGTAATTAGCTTTTAAATTGGTGAACTTGATTGCCCTCCATGCTGTGGGTGGTTCTCATGCAATCAGTTGAAGGCCTGAATAGAAGAAAGACTGATCTCTTCTGAGCCAGGAGACATCCTACCAGATTACCTCTGCACTCTTTCTCTGGTCCTTGGCCTGTTATACAGATTTTGGATTTGCCAAGCTTCCACAATTTCAAGAGTAAATTCCTTTCTCCTAATCTCAATCTCTCTCTCTCTCTCTCATCTCTCTCCACCCTCTCTCCTCTCTCTCTCTTTCTCTGTCTCTGTCTCTGTCTCTCTCTCTCTCACACACACACACACACGCACACAGTGTTCCATATAAGTGTGGGTTTCCTATCCTTGGATTCTACATTCGCATATTCAACAGATCAAGACAGTCAGTTGTGGTTGTGGAACCCATTTATACAGAGGACACATTACAAATTAGCAAAGTTTCAGCTGCATGGAGGTGAGTACTCCTCACCCAGATATATCTGTAAATACACACACATCCTAATTGGTTCCATTTTTGCTGAGATCTGCCCTTCCCCCAATAAAGGAACTATTCCTACAACCCAACTTTACACAGCAATATTTCAGTCAGAGTTCTTCTTAAATCACGGAGAATGTTGCTGTATAGTATAGCCCTATACTTGAATTTCATAACTCAACAAGAGATGTGAAATTAATTTCCCATGTAGCAGCATAGCTTATTACGTGCTGAGTCCTTCTTTCTGCTAGATTTTAAAGCCCAGAGAGGTAGAATTTAGATGTGTGGAGATAGAAGTGAGTGGAGTTTCCAGATTTTCAGACCAATTTATAGTGGGTGTATGTAGGAGTAAACAGAGATGTGAGTGGGAAGTGGATGAGTTTGTAGATGTCTAAGAAATATGAAGGGAGTTACAGAAATATTTTATTGGAAAAGGTTTGTATGGTTTTGATTACCAGATTTAAGATTTAGGTATATTGTATAAAGGCAAACAGAAATCAAAGAAGATTTTTGAATGAGTGAGTGAAATATTAAAGGGAAGGGAACTGGCAATGGAGCACTGAGTGATTTGGAGGAAAAAGACTTGGGGGTAGGAAATTCTTTTAGAAATTATAATCAACTTTATAGCTTAAAGAGAAATAAAATGGCCACTGTGCCTCTGAAGAGACCACTGTTTTGTAGGGAAATGTGTTTGGTGCTAGAAATGTAAGCCAAAAAAAACCAAAAAACAAAACTTTCCAAGCTTTACTTCCTAGGCACAGGGTTTGGCCCACATCATATTTTGATACAGAACTGAGAGTTCATATTTCTTTTTTGGTCAGGGAGCCAAATAGAGTGGCTAAAAAGTACTTTTTTTACATTATACTCACATTTCCTCAAAATAATATTAAAAGACAAAGATCTAAATTGAAGGAGAACGATAATTCTAGTAATCGTGGAGTACATATAAATCTCCAGCCTATCAGCTTCCTGAGAAGGGAAGCATTTGCTCCCTAAGGCTAAGGCAAGACTGGGTCCTCTTGCTGAGAGAAAGCCCTCATGCCTGGTAACCTCAGTGCCGGTGTCAGAGGATGCCTCTGTGAGCAGAAGAGATTGGATCTGTGGGCTGAACAGGGTTATTTCTTACACTTAATCCTACAAAGTGTGCGCTCATTGCTCTCTCACAAAAACCAAGCTTAAGGTGCTCTATTTTATTAGGGAGTGACTCCTCTTTGGAAGACCTTCGAGAGAAGGAGACGCGGCAGAGGAGGGAGGCACATACTCTGAGTACCAACCCTGAGAGAAGTTCTGCCGCCCAGGAGAGAAACAGTTAGCCATGGAGTGCCATGGTTCAGTGAAGGGCTAGGAGGTTTTCCATTTCGGTAATTCATTCACCCGGAAAGCCTCTGCACTATCTCACGAACCTGGCCTCTGAGAAGCTGAGCAACCTAATTGTACTTTACAACTTGGTAAATGATATATTCTAAGGGTCCATAAAAATTAATCCAGGCACATGCTACAAAGCTGATACGGTGAAATGAAAGAACATGAGGCCTCCTTTCCACTTGAGCCCAGGGCCAAGCCGTTTGTGGGTGCCCAGGAAGAAAGAGACTTCTACTTTTCCATGTTGAACTGTGTGCGCTCAAGTCCACAAAGAAGGGTCTTCATATTCCACATAGACAGAAATTACTTGATAGATGTGTGAAAATAGGAGTTTGCCTTTGAGAGCTTTCTAGAACGCGTCTCAATTTTGTTCTCCCTCCAGCTATTCATTTCAATGAAATGAATTGTTCAAAAGTAATAATCATTACAATTTACTGAGGACCTATTATGTGCTAATTAACTTACACATGTCTAATTATTTCTTGCTGTCACCTGTCATGTGCCCTTAGAATTTACCAACCTCACAAAACTAGAAAGTGAGGGAGTATTTATAAAAATCTTGATCTAGCCACTGTTGCTGCCCACACTTACATGAATTCTATATTACTTAGCGAGAATATTTCGATACTTTATGGTAGAGGTGAAACGCAGGCACTGCAGTCATGTGTCTTTGTGAAGGAAGTGAGTAAACTCTAATCTTTTTAATCCCTAAAATTCTTCAGGTCTCTGAATATTTAGAGAGAGTGCAGGGACAGGTACATGAAAGAATTTTGAGTCATCCTTTTCTTTTCAAGTACTGAGTCAAAATTTTAATACCAGGACAATAGCTAGGGAGTGACATGACATTTTTAGAAATGAAACATTTATAAAATAACAAGTAAAGAATAATTGGGTATATTTCCATTCTGCATATTAGCTCCTAGTATTTTTTATTTAAAGAAAAACTGCTTTACTGTTTTAAAAATAAGTCACTCTTTAGGAAAACGTGAAAAGTAAGAGTGAATCACCCAAAATACTACCAGAAATTGCTACAGTTTGCAGTAGATGGACATGCATCTTTTTTTGCATACAAATAGGCATATTTTGTAAAAATGGCATCATGATGTAAGTGCTATTTCTCAATAAAAAGCTGTGAATTTGATAGGAAAAATTAAATGAAAAATAAGTGGAAGAATTGTTGAACTTCAAGTTAACATTTCATCTCCTCTAGGAATATTTCCTGAAATATCCTTCTAGAGTTATGAAAGATGTGAATACCTCTTAAAGGTATTTTCCTCCAATTTTATGTAGCATAAAATGAAAATATTAATATTGTCATTTGTTCATGTCTCCCATCTATCTTACTATTCTTTATGTATTTCTATTTTCAAGTATTGAAATTTATGATTCTATTCTTTATTATTCCATAGTTAGACTATAAGCTTCTTTGTTTAAATGGAAGTGTTCCTCACCAGTCTCTACTATAGAGTTCTTATTAAAAATCCTTATTCTGCTTCATCTCTTATTTGGATTTCATTGTCCAATTGTTTTTCAAAAGTTAAATATTGGTACCCTATTACTCAGTTTATCATGTTTAAGGAGATCTACTATTGTCTTTATAATGGAAAGATACCATGGCTATGTCATGCTTCTGAGTAATAGTTTCTTTTTACTAGAACTTTATAAATATTACTCTCTAGTCTCCTGTCATTGTATGAGATGAGGGCAGTCCAACTTTTTTTTTTATCCTTATAAGTGTATTAGTCAGAGTTCTCTAGAATATGCATATTCTAGAAAATGAATATCTATCGCTGTCTGTCTGTCTACCTACCTATCTATCTAGTAATAAAATGGCTTACACGATTTTGGAGGAAGAAGCCCAAAGATCTGTAGTTGGCAATTTGGGGATCCCAGAGGAGCCAATGTATAACTCTTGCAGCATATGTCTGAAGGCGATGTAATTGGGAGAGCTAATTGGTGTAAGTTTCAGTCTGAAAACCAGCAAATTCAAGACCTAAGAACCCCTATGTCAGTTTCAGTTCAGAAACTGGGAAAAGATGACTATCTCAACCTGAATAGTCAGGCAGGAAGATTTCCCTCTTACTCAGTCTTTTTGTTCTCTTTAGGTCTTGAATTAATTGGATGAAGACCACCCACATGAGAGAAGGCAATCTGTTTTATTCAGCCTACCAATTCAAGTGTTAATCTCATCCAGAAATATCCTTGCAGACACATCCAGAATAATGCTTTTCCCAATATCTGAGCACCATGTGGCTCAGTCAAGTGGACACATAAATTTGATTATCCACAGGAATAATGTGTTTTCCTGGACATCTAGAAAAGTCTTTCTTTGTCCTTGATTCTCAGTAGCTAATCAAGGTAGTATCTATACTGAACCTTCTGAATCAAAGTTTCTTGAGACTGATTTGTGCAATCAGTTTTCTTCTACAGCTCAGATGATAATACAGGAGACATTTTTGCTATTATATCTTTCTACTGCTATATTTGTATTTCTTCTAGCCACAGATAACAACTACCATTATTTTGGATTTAATATTTTCTTCTTAGGGTAATTCTAAATGAATTATATTTTGTCTTTAAAAATTTTATATTCAAAAGTAGTTATTCTTCCTTGCCATTTCTCATTTGTCAATTAGTTCTATGATGATAAAGTTTTAGTACAATCTTCTTAATTTCAATCTGTTATCAATTTATCTTTGCACTCATATATTATCAAATTACTATTCTCTTTAATTTATGCTATGGCATGATGGAAATGGCCAGTGATTTGGAAAGCCGATTTGGGATCAGCATTTTGTTGAGGAAGTTTGAAGCACTGTAGAGATGAGGAGCAGCTCAGAATACTGGAGAAGAAGCAAAGAGAAGATGCTGGACAAAGACTGGAATTTGCAGAGTGCCTGCCTCAGGTTTGGAGGGGCAAAGGGGTATCATCATGGACATGGTTCTTTGGGATATTTGGGACTGAAAATGGTGACTGGGGTGAGATAACTGGCCACTTGTGGCTTTAAGGACTTTTTGTTTTCCCCGTTAATTTCCCTTGTAAATAAAATTCCTTGTTAAATTGCACTTTGACTGGCAACTGCTATGTACAGGTGATAGGAACCTGAAGGAACCTGGGTGGCAGAAGCTGTATTTTATTATTATTGTTATTATTTTATTTCTATGTGTTTTTTTTAGAGACTAGGTCTCACTATGGTGCCATGGGTTGTCTCTAACCCACAGACTCAAGTGATCTCCAGCCTCAGCCGCCCAGGTAACTGGGATTACAGGTGCATGCCACCAAGCTCAACAGAAGCCGCATTTTGAATATAGCTTGTTGGTTGGCTGTTTCTGCTCCATTTTGACCTGATTTCAGTATCCTTGTTAATGAAATAGTCCTTTCAACTCAACACATAAATATTACTGTGGAAGCATTATTCCTACTGTTATTGTTCAAGGAACCAACCACTGAAAATTATAACCAAGATCTGCAGTGTATTTAAGGTGTGTTTTCAGGACTCATATTACATTGAAAAATTTCTTTATATTATTTGAAGTGTATTCCTTATAATCTGTTTTCAGTGCTACTTATGAGTGTAATCATTTCAAATCTGAAATAGAAATAGAAGATGGGGCATTTTTTTTCGATATATTATAAGGAAGGTCATTATCGCAGAATCTATTATACCATCTTTGCATCACGGGGAAAAAAGAGAGAGAGGCCTCATCAGAAGAATTATATATTCTCTTGGCCTTTAACTAATTTTGCAGAGCAGAGAATATGGTGTTTTTATTTGCTGAAACTAATGGTTTTCATTTTAGATTCAGCATATCTGAAGTTTATTCTTTTGTCTTCATGTATCATAACCCCCCCCCCACCATGACCAATGCAGATTGAGAAAAACAATTAGTGGAAAGCTTATAGCAAACACCCAATATTTACTTTCATCTTGGGGGGAAAAAAAAAAGAACTTGTGGTTAGGTTTCTCAACATATACACATTGTCTTCTTGACATTCTTTGCTCTTTTCTTCTGACATAATTGACATTTTGTGTCTGCTTCCCATATTTTTCTATTGTCAGCAGCATGGTAGAATTAATTATGAGTAAAGAAATCTAAAGTTCAGTCACAATTCAGTAATTTGTGCATGTCCCTTAGTCATTTGGTCCTCAGTTCCCCCTCTGGAAAAGGGGTAGTGTGGGAATATGTCATGCTAAGGTGGGTGTGGAATCACTGAAGGGCACCCTGAGAACTGCTAGGACCAGAGAGCAGGTAGGAGTCTCCCTCTCCTGCCCCCACTTTACCTAGAGTAGTTTTACTTTAGTATGTTTGGTGAATTCAGCTTAACCATAAGATAGAAAAAGGGTTTGGGAAGGAATTATAAAGATATGTGTAGTTCATAGTTCTGCGGTTGATGGGGTTCAACTGGGTGTCACTTTGGGTCTCTCATGCAGCTGCAATCTAGCATGGCTGAGGCTGGAGGCATCAGAAGGTTCAACAGGGTTAAACGTCCCAAAATGCTTCTTTTTCACTCACATGTTTGACACTTTTTGGCAGTTCAAGTTGTTGGAGTCATAGAGATCATGTTGAAGCCATTTAACAAAAAATGCTTTATTGAGACATACAATAAATAATTGCCATATAATACAATAGCTCACACATACTTAAAGTGCATATTCTCATGTTTTGCATGTGCTATTCTCATGTCACCATCTCCACAATCAAGGAAATGCTTATATTTATCAACTCCAAAGTTTCCTTGTGCTCTTTTGTAAAACCTGTTTTTTTTCTTCTCCCACCATTTCCCATTCCACTCACCCTCCTGACCAGGCAACCTCTGGTGTGCTTTCTGTCACTATAGATCAGATTGATTTTTCTGAAACTTTAATAAATGGAATCAAATAGGAGGTCCTCCATTAGGTCTTCATTATTTCACCCAGAATAATTATCTTAAAGATTCATCCAAGTCTTCTTGCCAAGCAGTATTCCATTGTATCCACATACTACTATCTGTTTATTGTCTATTGGTAGACATTTGGGTTGTTCCCAGCTTTTGGTTAATAGCCAAAATAGAGTTGCAACAATAATAATGAAATAAAATTGCTAAAAGTATCCATATGCAAGTCTTTGCAAGGACATATGCTATCATTTCTTTTGTGTCAATACCTAATTAAGAATGGGAAGGCTTGTCAATGGAACATGCAGATTGAACATTTTACAAAATTGCCATTTTATTTTTCAATATGGTTGACCAATATTACATTCCCATCAATGGGGTATAAAGTCTCCGGCTAAAGTCTTCAATATAATGAACAAAAGTGAGGAGAGAACATAATTTTGCTTGCCCCTGATTGTTGGGTTGTGGGTTTCTTAAGGATACTATTATCAGGTTGAGAATGTTCTTTTCTATTTCAATTTAACTAAAAAATTTTTAAATCAGTAGTGGGTATTGGATTTTGTTAAATGATCTTTATCCAATTATTGAGATTTTTTTTGTTTATTTACTTATCAACTTATTCTTGTGTGTTAAGATGCTGAATTACATTGATTAATTGTTAAATGTTAAACCAGCCTGTGTTCTTGTGATGGACTCTTCATGGTCAACCTGTGTTATCTTTCTTGCAAAATTTTGGTTTCAGTTTAAGTCTTGTCAAAAAATTATTTATGAAGGATTTAGATTTGTAATGGTTTTCTTGTATTGTTTCTAGTTTTGATACCAGAGTAATGCTGACTTCCTTGAAGGAGTTGGGAGGCATTTCCTCTTTGTCAATTTTCTGAGAGATTTTTGCAGAATTGATATAATTTCTTCCTTCAGTTATTGAGAGAATGTACTTACAAAGACCTTTGGGTTTGGAGTTTTCTCTTTGGTAAGAGTTTAAAATGCAAATTTAATTACTTTAATAGACAGTGTCAGTTTATCCATTCTCTATTGAGTGTGCTTTCAGGGCTTACATCATTCAAAGAATTTGTCCAGTTCATTTAAGCTGTGAAGCTTATTGGATGTAATTGTTCAAACATTAAAAAAAAAAAAAACCAACCCATTTGATGTTTATGAAATGATACTGTTTAATTCCTGATATTAGTAATTTTTCTCTTTTAATTTTTGATTGGTACTGCTAGACTTTTATCAATTTTATTCTTCTTCTGAAAGAAACACAGTTTCATGATTTTTCTTCCTTTATTTCTTTTCATTCTTTATATTTATTATTTCCTTTCTGTTGTGTTTTTAATTCACTCTTTATTGTTCATAGTTGGTAGGGAAAAGTTGAAATCATTTTGTTGAAAAATAAACATCTAATGCTGTAGATTATCCTTTAGGCACATCTCATGTAATTTCAATATTTATTTTAATTTCTTCATTAAAAATATTTTTGTTTTCTCATTCAAAATAATTTATTTCCCTTTTGATTTCTTTGATCCATGGGTCAGTGTATTTTGTTATATTATCACTTTTTATTTTACTACTATGCCTTACATATTTGGAGATTTCCATTTTTTGTTGCCTTTTAATTTAATTATATGGTGATTGGAGAAGATACTTTGTATGTTCTGAATTGTTTTTAATTTGGTGAGATTTAATGGCTCAGAATATGAATGATGTTGACAAACATTATGTGCACTTGTAAAGAACAGTTGGATGGAACATTTTATAAGTATGAATTAGGTCAATCTAAGAGGCAATGTTATTTAAAATTTCTATATCCTCTACATTTCCATCTACTCTCAATAACTTCTCTCAATTATTGAGAGTGTATTAAAACCTCTAATTATGATTGTGGATTTTTTCCTTTCTCTTTGCAGTTCTGCTCTATGTATTTTTGAAGTTCTGTTTTTAGCTGCATAAACATTTATGGTTGGTATGTCTTTTTGATTAATTTACTCCTGTAACATTATGAAATAATTCTCTGTATCCTGGGTTATGTTCTTAACTCAGAATTCAATTTTGTCTAACAATATTATTAATAAAACAAAATACTACAGTTTTCTTTGTGCACATCAGCATGCACAAACTATGCAGTCAGTATGATTTATTCCTTTACATATTTACTTTTTACCTGTGTGTGTCTTTATATATCTTGATTTTACATTTTATTTAGTTTAACAATCTCTCCCTTTGAATTGATATATTCTAACTATTTACATTTGATATGATTATATGTTCAGTTCAAATGCACATTTTTTCTACCTATTTATTCAACCTATTTGTAGTATCTTTTTAGTACCCTCTTTTGAAATAAGTATTCTTTATGATTTAATTTTATCTCCCTTATTTGCATGTTAATTGTATCTTCATGTTAGGTTATTGAAATGATTTCCTTATGTTCATAGTAAAAATCTTTAACTCATCACCATTTACCTTCAAGTGATGCTATTGCATTTCACATATAGTACCCATACCTTACCATAGTTTACTTGCATTTTCTTCTCCCAGGTTTGTGTTATTTATGTGCAAACTTTTAAGGTCTCCATAAATATACATGATTATTTTTGTGTTAAGCAATCAATTATCTCTTAAAGAGTTAAAAATATGACAATTTTTTTTCATATTTGTGTAGGTATAGATTACCATATAATTTCCTTTTTCATTAAAATGCTTCTTTTAACAATGATTATGTACATTTGTGCTGAGATAAATTTTCCTTTATATTTGAAAAAGTCTTTACTTTGACTTTACTTTTGAAAGATAAAGATACTGATAAAGTATTCTAGATTTACTTTTTCTTCTTTCAAGATTGAAATCTTTCTACTTTAAAGATTGTGTTGGTTCCAAAAAGAAGTCTAGTTTCACATATCTATATATAGATACATTATTTTTCGATTATCACTGACCTTAATTAATTTGGTTATGATTTACCTTGGTGTAGTTTTAGTATTTTGTCTTGTGTTTGAGGCTTTTTTTTTCCAGCTCTTATTTTTTTTAAATTTGTGGGGTAATAGTTTTCACTAAATTTGGAAAATGTATAGCCATTATTACTTTATTACTCTTCCCTTTCCTCTTTTCTTTGGGAGTCCCAGTTGCCTGTATATTTATCTTAGGTTTTCTGAAGTTGTCCCATAGTTTGCTGAAGGCCTTGTCATTATTTTTCTATACTTTTAAAAAATCCCACTGTGCTTCATTTTAGATACTTTCATTGCTATGTATTCAAATTTACTAGTGTTTTTCTGCAATGTTTAATATGCCATTAATTCATCTAGCACATTTTTCATTTTAGACATTGTAGTTTCCATTTCTAGAAATTCAATTTTAATCTTTATATATTCCATGTCTCTACTTGACACGTTCCATCTTTCCTCTAGCTACGTTAACACATAGAATACAGTTATAATAACAGTTTTAATATCTTTATCTAATAAATCTTTCATCTATGTGAATTGTGGGTCAATTTAAGTTGATTGATTTTTTACCCATCATGGATTATTTTTTCCTGCTTTTTTTCTTGTCTTGTAACTTTTTATTGAATACCAGATATGATTTTTATCATCCTGGATATTTTTATGTTTCTGTAGATATTTTTAAGCTTTGTCTAACTTGTGCCTAAATTCCTCAGAAGCAGTAGCTCTTTTTGTGTCTGGTTTCAGCATCTTGTTAAGCAGCAATAAACCACTGTTTAGTCTAGGACTGGTTTTTCCTCCATTACTGGTGCAAAATATTTTGAATCTCCTAATTGATGTCCCTGTGAATGATGAAGTTTTTAATTAAGCTAAAAGAACAGGCAATTTCTTCAGGTCAGGTAAGAGCCCAGTATTGTCCCCTTTAATGTTTTCAGTTTTTTTGTTTTTTTTTTAACCTGGCCTAAGGTAGTGTCTTAGACCTGCTTGAGGTGATCAGTTACTCCTATGAACACCCAGGGTTTCCTTTCACAGAAGTCCTGCTCTTTTCTCTCTGGTCATGTGCCTTGTCATCCTAGAGGATTTGACCTTCTCACTTCACACTTCTATCTCCTCAACAGGTAGCTAGTCAGGCCCTACTTGGTTATCCCTTCCCTGGGCTAAGACTGACAGGTTTTTCTAGGACCAAATCAGGGCAGTCAGAGTTTATTTTATTTGCTTCCACCTAATCACTGTCCTTGTTGCTTGATGATCAAGGGTTTGTGAGTCATTGTTTTACTTATTTGTTGAGTTGTTCAGTTGTTTCAGAAGAGAGAATAAATTCAGTTATTCTTCTTTCATCTAGGTCAGAGACAGTGGTCTGTTTGAAGTCCTTTAAAATATTATTTTTGAGAGGAAAGAATAATCTGAGTAGGACAGAGCCATTGATAATAGAATATAGTAAGTACTCAAATAATGTCTTTGTGTTGTTTTGTTATATGTTGATGAGAAAAATAATAATCAGTTCCTGGCCGGACCCACTGTCTGTGTGGAGTCTGCACTTCTCCTATACCTGTGAGGGTTTTCTTCTGTTACACCAGTTTCCCCCCCATATCCCAGAGATGTATACATTGGGTTCATTGGTGCTTGTCAGTTCTCCCAGTCAGAGAGGGTGTGGGTGTGAGTACCCTTCCATGGAAGGGTGCCCTGTTTAGGGTGGCTTCCCATCTCAAACCCTGAGCTGCCTGGGCTCCCACAGCCACACCCTCCCTCAACTGAAATAAGTGGCTGGGAGAAATGAATTAATATACATTACTGCTTACTACTAGAAGTATATTGAATCTTTATTTAGAAGTTTGTTCATGTTTTTGTGACCAGAAGCAATTTAGATCAATTAGCTCATGGTCTGGTTTCTTTATACACTGCTTAGAGTTACATTTTCCAAGAACCTATCAAAGATGTTAAGTGAGGACTTAGTATATATGAAATTTGAGAACTTCCATAGGCTTCTCTGACTTGTCTTACTAACCATGTGCAGCAAGAGAAATTTCAAAACCTCATCACCAGGTGCAGATGGCAGTGTTCTTTGCTGAGTTTAGGAGTCCTGGGTAAAGAAATGGTTTGGGTGTTAGATGGAAAACAAGAGGTGCAATATGTGACAGAGATGAAGATGACCAAGAAGCAAGTAGAAATATTGGAATTTCAGGTCAAAAAGGGCATGGCTTGAAACATAGATTTTGGATAATTTTTTAAGAAATGTCAGTGCCCAATTGAAAATAAGTATTTATCTCAAATTTTGTGAATGGATAGTACATGTAAGTAATTATAGTGGATACAATCAATACTCCAGAAGAACTTATTAATGTTAACACTGGGGTCTGTTCTCTGTTCTCTGTGTGTGTGTTTTCACTTTTATTTTCCATAACTTTTAGATTAGCAGGAAACAAAAACTTCAACTCTAAAAAATAAAAAATTTATAATACTTTTTTATCTAGACAAGCTTCTCTAACTCTACTTTAGAATTTATTACAATTTAAAAATAGTAGGTCTAAATGTTCTGCTTTTCTCCTAGTTTCCAAAGTTGCATGTTTGCATGCCAATATAACATAGGTAAAGAATTTTATAATTTTGGGAAAATGACAGTTTGTTAGATTCTTTGATATATCATGAAGTGCTTGAATTCACTGGAATTAAATGAATACATGATACTTATTATTAATACAAGTCTTATGATATTACTCAAAACTTGGCTCAAGTTGAAACTTTCAATATTATAAATTTTTACTTTCAGTATTATTTATTTTCTCCAGTCAGTGGTTTGGAACTTGTGTCAAAAGGATGAGAAAACACTGTGTAAAATCTGTTCACATAAAAGAGCAGTTCAACAATTTATGCAGAAATCAGATGCATTTAAATTACAGTATATGAAAACTTGAGTCATGTATTTCTATTTATTATTAGCAGAAAAGTGAAAAACAGAGTATCATAAGCTGTCAAAGGTTGTCTCACAGCAAGTCTAATCTAGTCATTTAGAAAATGAACACTGTGAAGATAGTTTTACATTTTCAGGTAAGCAAAAAACCAAATATAGGAAGAAAGTCAATATTCAATGCAGTAATATCCTTGCAGTTCATTAGCATGCAGTTCAGCTGACCTTCATTAAGCCAAGCTTCCCTGACTCCCAATAGTTTTTGTGCTTATTGGGGAAGGGAGCAGTGGTGGTTCATTATTGAATGAGGACATGAGTCTGAACATTGTTCCTTCAGTTCAGTAATATACCTGGAGCTTGTTTTTAGAGTTTAATCATAAAACTCTAACATTTTTATGGAATGTCTTTTTGTAAACAAGTTTATATCTACCATCAAATTTAATAATTAGGCTGAAAGTAAACCAAACTCACTCATAAAAGAAAGCTCAATTTGATTTTTGAATGAAACTAAAGTGTCAGATTCAATGACAGAATTTTGGAAAACATGCAATTTAGGAGGATGACTGATTTTCTTTTAGTTTACTTCATTATCAGAATATGGTACAGATAACAATTAGATTTTTACCAATATCGTTCATAATAAACTTTAATTATAGTCTCTAGCAACGAATTTATTATTTGGTCAAGGAAATTATGGGTTTATTTTTCATACTCATGCAGTAGAGTAGTATTTCATAAAGAACTATTTTTTGGTGTGATTACTGAAACCACCTCGTTTAACAATTAAATCACTTGGATAAAAATCATTGAAAATTTGTTACATAGTTTCTTGTCCTTTATAGCATCATTTAAAAAAATGAGAAAGAATAATTTGAGAATCTCCTACCATATAAAAACTGATTCCATTTTTATATTTTCTCAGACTTTGCACCATATGCATGCAGAGTTATAAAAGAGGATTTTTTAAAATACAACTCATGCCTTAATTATCTTAGGGTAGTTCAGTGTATTTAACATGAACACTAGTTCTCAATAAGGCCTCTGATTTTTATTCTGATAACTTTATTACATTGGGAATAGTGCAAACACTATGAATTTTAATTCTATCAGGACATTTGATACATCTCTTAAGACTTATTTATATCAGCAAAATGGAGATATATTGGTAAGATGAAAGTTCACTTATGTGTATTTGTAACTGAAGGAACAACAACCACAAGGGTTTGAAATGAAAATAACATTGTGTGCTTTCCCCATATTAAAAAAAGTAATATGTGTTGTATGAAGACATTTTGGGAAAAATAGCTAGAACAAAGAAGAAAATGAAAATCCCAAACAAACTCAAACCCAAATGTACATATAACTGCTCTCCATATTTTGTATGTATAGTAGTAAAAATGAAATCATGCTTTTTTAGGAAAAAAGATTTTACATTCTACACCACTACACCACAAGCACATTTCCATGTCACTAGTTATTCTCCTACATCATTTTTTTTTTTAGCAAATGCATAGTGTTTTATCAGGTGGAAATATTCTAATAGATTAAGCAATTCCTATGTTATATTTTCCAATATTTTTGTTACTAACGTTAGAACTATATCTTTTCAAAGACTTTTTTAGCATCTCATGCTTAAGTGATTTACCTTTAACTTTTTATCATGATGAAGGGTTTTTGATGTCATGTTGTTTTGCACTTCTGATTATCTTTTTATTTGGTATTAATGTTTACTCTTATTTTGCTCAAATTGTGGAAAATTTCAAACAAACTCTAAATGAATCCTCATATACCTAAATTCCATAATTCCCACATTTCTTGTTTTATTTATCCCCACCCCCTTTGTGGTGAGTGCTTTAATGTAAATCTTAGGACAAGCTATAATTTTACCCATAAATACCTCAATGTGTTTTTTTTAAGAGTTAAGGACTTTTGAAACACAAATACAATACTTTCTGGTGTTAACAGAGTAGTTATTTATACTCATTTCTAACACTTATTTAATAATTTATCTATGTTCAATTTTCTCAAATTTTAAAAAATTGTTGGTTTGTTTGAAGTAGTTTCTTAATCTAGAATAGTTCTCCCTTTCTTTTTGTTTTCATTTTGAGATTTGTTGAAGAATTGGGGTCATTTACTGAATCGCCTACAATCATGAATTGATTTAACTGCACCCTTCTGGTTATGAAGACAATCTTCTTTCCCTTGCATTTCTTGTTATCTGACAGTTGGACATACAGGCTTGATAAGGTTAAAGGTCAAATTGTAAGCAAGAATACTGCATAGATGGTGTTGTATCCTTGATTTTATATCACATTCTGGGCACATAAAATCTTCTTGTTCTACCTCTAGTGATATTAGAATTGATAGGTGATTTCAGATGTTGTGGCCTGATCTATCTACAATAAACTTTCTCATCATTTGTGTATTTGACCACAAATTTGTTTAGGCTTAAGAATAAAAGGTCACTAGTGAGTTTTCTTGATTTCTTCCTGTGCATTATCTTTGATCAGTACAGGCAACCAAATTAAAACTTAGGGGTTCCAAAGACAATGGTACTTTGATGCCAGGAAACCGGTTACCATCTCTGGAAGTCATAATCACTTGTCTGAGACAGGCGTAGAACTCCAGTGCCTCAGGCGTAGACCTGGCAAGAATATGATCAGATCCAAAACAGATGCCTATTCTGAGAAAAGGGAACACAGCTCAGAGTGATCGCAAATGTTCAGACAGCACTCCAGTCTGCTGCTAGTAACTGGGTTCTTCATTTCCAGATGTAGTTAGTATCAAGAAGACTGAAGTGTACTGTTGAGAACTACCAATCTGGTTCTCAGGGCTTTCATTGTATCCTCCGCTCCCCACCCCCCCACCCCCCAAATAAAAGAGTAGTTCTTTCTTTCTAAATAAAGATTGTCAATCATTTTAAATCAGTGCTGTTTTGGGATTTCAACTCTAACATTTTTTCCCTCACTATTTGCCACCTGGAATCTTGTTTTGTTTTTCTTTGCTGGTACGTGCTGAAGCTATGTCTCTGTTGACAAAAGGCAGACTCTTTGATAGGAAAGACATTGTATTTTACACATACATGCATATAGTCATGATTTGTCATTATTCTAGCTGTTGACATCCCAAAGCTCCAGGTTCCCTAAGGTTTAAAGGTTGCTGGGAGATGCCTTTAAGAGGTAAGTCCCTAGGGCTGTGGGACACATCCAGTCAGCAGGAAGCTCTTCCCACTTCCTTCCTTTTCCTTCAATGTATTTTTGATCTGGGACCTTTCAACTCTATCATTCCTCATCTTATTGCTAAGGAATATAGTGACTCAACTTCTGCCAAGAGTTTCATTCTGAATATCCAAACAGGTTCACTATCCAGGTTAATTTAAGACCTAGTTTCCAAGCATGCCTCCTTTGTTCAATCATTACTCGATAAACACGAATCCTTTTGTGCCAGGCACTGGCTAATGCTGGGCACACAGTACGATGAATAAGACATGTTTTCTGCCTTCAAGCAACGAGACAGATTTAAGCACATAATTACAACAAATGTGAATGTGGGAGTACAGGGAAGGAGAGACTAAATCTCTCTGGAAGAAGCAATATTTCTACTGAGCTCTGGTGACCCTTTCAGTCCTCCCAAATCTTAAATCTCTACTCTCAGTAGGGCAATTTATTGTGTCCTTATCATTCGGGCAAGAGAAAAGATGATCAAGGCAAAGTGCTTTTAGAGTTCTAAGGAAACAACAGAAGCCTTTCTCAATATTCTTGTGCTGTTTCCACAGAAAGAAAACTTTCTTCTTCTACCTCATCTATAGGGTAATGTGCTAAATAGCTGTTATTATAATAAGCAGCAGTTCACATTCAAATAATACCATTGTTTGCCACTTTTGCATTTCAAAATGACTCGATATTTTTTCTCCTATACTCTGCTGCTTGTGACCTGACAATGACTTAAAGTAATATAATTTAGGAAAGTGACCCAAATAAGAGAAGGGTTAGAGTCTCTTTGATATTGAGAAACTGTTGAAAATACTCTAAGCAGAGCCTCACGTGGACAAGGTGATAGATGGCGCTGCTTTGCACTTTCATTTGCTTGCGAACTGTTTACAGCAGCCAGGTGACTCCAAATCCAAGGTTCCCATTTCCCAGCACGAGGGGAAAGTGCTGCTTCCATCTTTTGGGGTGTACTGAGAAGGTGAGAGCAAAGCATGTTTCTCAAAAGTTCACCATTGTTTCCTGCAATAAGAATTCCAATACCAGTGATAGTGGGATCTGTCTGTCAATTCCAGGGACACTTTACCTCAGTTGACAAAGAAGTCCCCCACGTGGAAAACTCCTTCATGTCCTATGTACAGATACGGAATGGGTGGGGGAGGGGTAACAGAAATGTTACGAAAAGGGAAGGAAGAATATGTTATTGCTCTGCTCACTGTCTCATTTTGAAACTACCTCAATTGTACAAAACTTTTAGAAAGCCGGTAAATGTCACATTCCCAGGAAAGGATGGTTTTCTTAGGAGCCTTTATGTTGTTAAAAAAAAAAACACAAAAAAAAAACTGCTCTCAAGTAGCATTGGCACACATACTTGCTTGCACCTCAGCATGAAGTTGGGTACAAGTAGGAAATTCACCTATCAGTCTAAAGATTGACCCTCATGAACCTGACACCAGAAGACAGGAAGTGGATCACCGTTTTAACACCACAAGAACTGAGAAGTGGAAAACACTCTCTGTAATGGGCACATGCTGAGATCAATGATTTTTGAAAAATCATTGCTTTGGCTTCCCAACACCCACATCTAAATTATGGCATTAGTCTCTGCACTCATCACTCTAAGAGGGGCTCTATGTCCAGTTCTTTGTATTTAGGGAAAGAAGACTCAATGCTGGACAAAATTTGCCTCTTGGTTGATCGACTATGATTTTGTGACCCTACGGGAAACAGAGGTTTCACACTATTTTTAGGGGCAGAAGAGGTTGACGGAAGATGTTTACTTCTTTTAAATTCCGAATAATAACAGAGGTTGATAAATATGAGCTATTTTTATTTGGTCCATGTGTTAACTTTTTTTTATTATCAGCTTTAAAAATTTCCATTTAGCAACACAAGAACTGTACTAAGTGTTTTTAAGAGAGGACACTCAGCGCAAGGAATTAGTATCCTGAAAAGAAAAAAAAAAAAGAGAAAGAGAGAATGATCTGAGAGATAAATAAACTGAAAGTAGCTACCATTGCTAAGACTGGGGGAAAAAAAGAGGTGGAGCTACCAAAACCAGGTTGCAGAGGTGAGGAGCTACTGCTGGGAGTGGAGTGGTGGGGAGACATACTGCCCAACAGTACTGAACCCAGTGAGGGTGCCACACCCCTTGCTCAGACCACTCAGGCCACTTGTCCAGCTGGCCCACACCTTGGAGCATGCCTTGTGGCTCATGCTGGCCTGCTGGGGTTGCTGACAAGGTTGTACAGATCCCTTGGGAAGTTCTAAAATGCTCTTTTGGGGATGCCAAAGTGTGCCATAGCCTGTGCCGTTCATTTGTGCTGAAGAGATGCTGCCAGCTGCTAGAGGCAAGAGAAATTTCTTCTCTCCTCCCTTCTTGGTACAATATTACTAAAACAAGCTGATAAAGGAGACTCAAATGTCTTTCTTACATCTCTAGCTTCAGTGTCACAGAATATAGTAGATGACAGACAATAGGTATATGAACGATCACAGATTCCGCCCTTTGGCTACCAAAGCCACAGTCTATCCACACAGTCTGCTTTTCAATTTTAAGCTTCTGTACTACAATAGTAACAACCTCATGCCTCTGTCTAGCAACTTGTAACTTCCCTTTGTGAAAACAAGCTTTCATCGTCTCCAGCCAAAATGGAGACTCAAATCTAATTCGCTCATAGCCATTTCCAGGTGATGCCAATTATCTTGTTTACTCACTAGGTCAGTGGTCCCCAACATTGTTAATGTAAAATAATTTGGGAATGGAAATAAATTAAGGTAAGACTATCCATAACTGCTACTTTCTTTATTTCTGGAACTGCTCACAAAGTCACAGTTGATATTTATAAAAGCTGTTTTCTACTGCACATTTGCCTTGCCTTCAATCAGCTGGACACTGTTTTTTTACCTAATGAGGTAACCCATTCTTGCCCATTCTTGAAGAGCCTGCATTCTTTTTCAGCTCTGTCTTTTAAGACACAATAAATTACTGAGAGATGCCTTAGAGAATACCTTTAGTGCTAAACCTGGTTTTCTTAGCCAGTGTTGTGTAGCAACCAACATAGGTAAACAGAATCAATGGCTTCAACCAAGCACTGTAACCACTTCCTTCATCTGTTGGTTCAGTGACATGAGGAAGCCAAATTACCACATGGCAATTCAATAAAACAATTGTTTTCCTGATAAAATGGTTCTTCCTTTAGGAACTAAGCTCTATAAAAGGTGCCTTTTACACAAACTTGTGAAACTAGGTAGCAAAAATTTTAAGTGGATATTAGGGGTAAAAGTGAGAGTAAATAATGTCATTCTCTCCTCTTTTCTCATCTATGAATTCTGGCTATTTCTGTAGTATAGTGATTATCTCCTAACTAGAACCATAACGGTATCTTCAGGAGGCTATGCTAACTTTCTCTCAGACAAGCTGCTTCTAGATAGTGGTGGTTAAGTGAGTTCCATGAGGATGAACCCATTGTTACACTACCGTTTGCTAGGAAAGCAGTTTCTTAGCTTGAGACAATTTATATAGGTAGTCAGGAAAGTGAATAAGGTTCAGATATGGTGTGTTCACAGAAGTATTGCAAATGAGGGTAAATCAAATTCCAGATATGTATTATTTCAGAGAAGACAAATGCAGCCCCTCCATCTGGAAGAGGCCCAATGTAACCAGTGTAACCAGTGCCTGTTTTGCCCCCTTCCCCACCAATGGTAACATGACAGATACTCAGCCTTGGCCTCTACTGTGTCAGCTTGAGCACTTAGTAGTGGCATCCAGATGATGGTAAGTCCATGATGTGGGCCAATACACAGCCTTCACTCTGTGCCATATTTTGTAGACACTAACCTATTGAGCAAGTACCCAGGTCCTTAAAGAAAAACAGGCAGATATCCATTGATGTTCAACATGCTTTTTTACCTGATTATTGAGTGCTTTGTCTACAGCAGATGTCTTTGTGAGCATTAATAGTCTCATCAGTGAACAGAATTCATGCTCTATACCAATTTTATAGACACATCTATGTACTGCTTTATAAACAATTTTCTGATCCTTTCTTTTTAAATCCTTGATGATCTAGCCAGCCCGTTAGCTATACCAATGACCCTATAGGTCCATCCTACATTGGGTATCATTTAGTTTGAGTAAAGTGAATTGTAAGATCCATTGCTTAAAGTTGCATTCACTGGGAGAATTTCCAGTGTTTTTAACATGTTTTAGCATGTTACTGAATGTAGCTATAATATTGTACTGCTAGTTAACATATAATGAGAACATTTTGAAAACCAGATCCTTCCTCAGTCATTTGTTCACAGAGAGATCTTCATAGAAACCTACCATTGGATGAAAGAAAGATGACAGTTCAGCAAAAGAAAGGGCCCAGGAGCCAGATCCTTCAGTGCACATCATGTTATTCTTCTTTCAAGATCAGTTAGAGTCTAATTGTGCATATATTTCCATTGATAATGAAACGTTGTTGTATGTGCCTCATTGTGTAGCCTGTTGAATCACCAATACCCAATCAATGAGGAGTAACTCCATTCGCAGTGTTCATTCCCTGTATGGTCCAGCAGCATAAGAAAAAGCACTTAAAGAAAAAAAGGAAAGCAGTTATCTGGAAAAGAGGATACCACTTTCCTTCAAATTCTCAGGATATGCATGAAACTCATCCTTTTGGTTTTGTCATGGGTTCTATAGAATAGCTCTATAAACACAGAAACATCAAGTGCTGCTGGATCTGCTGGGTCATAAGGTGTCACTGGCAGCATAGCTTACATTGGATTAGTTTACAGTAGCATATTCCCTGAAATTGTTGTAGAACCTTCTTTAACTTGCTCACCACTCAAGCTGGCTGTATTACAGGCTTTACTCTGAGTTGGTCAGAGGAGCACACTCAAATGGGTCATGTGTTAGCTTGAAAACACAGAAGGCCATAAAACCCTGAAAATTGTTCTTAGTTCTCTGTTATAGTTCTCTGTTATAGTTGGCAGAAGGTGCATAATGTCTTTAGAGGGAATATCCTATTATTTTTCAGAATAATATTATATTTTGGGTATGAATCCCTAGGAACTTCATATTAGATGAAGTGGCTGGATCTTAGATTTAGTGGGCTGTAACTTTTACCCTCTAACAGGTCTGTGTTTTAGGTATTGCATGTCCGTGCTACATATTTTTGGTCACATCCAAACATCATAATATCCTTTATGCTATGGACCAGCTTGATCCTCTTGTGGAATAAAGGTCCTTGCAGACTAGATTGTGATAGAGGACTTGACATAGCCTTACAACAAAATGGTAAACAAGATGGTAGTTGTCCTTTTAAATTTGAAATTGGCATAGAGAAAAAAAGTATTTGTTAGATTAATAACTGCTGAAATAAAAGACCATCAGATAGAAGGTTGAACTTGGCTAATGGAACAATACTCAGAATAAAGTTGTTCACAATTAAGAACGCTGAAATTTATAACTTGTGACAGTTGGGAGGCAGACATGGAGGAAACTTAAAAATATATCAAGATATGATTATCCTTATTTGAAAAACACAGCATTATATTTTTGTGCCACTTTGCTAATTGTAAAACATTGCCACATCTTCTAAAGATTATACAATAGATAGATAAATAACAAAAATACTTAGACTATAAATGGTTCAAGGTTATTGCTAATTTTATTCCTCATAATAGACTTGCAAAATAGTCAAGCTAAAGTTAATTTTGTTATATAGATGAGAAAAGTGAAGTTCAATGCATTCAGGTAGCTTGTCTGAGTTCCCACAGCTCATCAAATCAAAGTCAACTCTATTGATGGACATTGGTAATATTGTTAGTATATATATATATTTACTTCCATAGAGATATTAATTTATATATTGTTTTCTTTTTT
>PVHY01010070.1:0-53570 GCA_004024945.1 Uropsilus gracilis
GGTCTTGCTATTTTTGCCCATGGAACCGCAAGCTCTCGTTGCCCAGGGTACCACAGACTCAAGCCATCCCCTGCCTCAGCTTCCCAGATAGCTGGGATTACAGGCGCGCACCACCACACCCAGCTGTTTTTTTGGAACTCGGTCTCGCTACTGGATCCAGGCAGGATTCGAACCGCGATCCCTAGCCCTGGCCGCTTCATAGGCTGAAGCTTACAGGCACGAGCCACCGTGCCCGGCTTCTTTTGGATTCTAAAAGGAGACACAAGAAACTGCCTGGGAGTGACTCTCAGCTGGAACTAGAATTGTTCTGGCTGATAAACATACATGCCAGGGAGAGAGAGAGAACTGTTTTGATGTTATATGCCTCTGAGATTTTGTTGGGTACTTAGGAAAAATGTCCTTTAGGACATTTCAATAGAGCTGAAGAGAACGAACAGTAATGACTGGGTAACATATCCGCTCTTTGATTTCAGCAAATCTGAGGAATGAATTAGAATTGTTAACGTTTAGATTATTAATAATAATTTTATCAGTGGGTGAATTTTGGGGCACATGATACCAACATTTTAAAACAAATTAAGCAGCATTGCTATAACAAAACCCCTATTCCTATCTATTTCTAAGAATATGGCTTCTCACAGTTTATATTTGAAACAAAAAAATGCATGAGTAGAATTGATATAAGCTCTTTCTCATTCAAGACAGAAGCAATATTTATGCAAGGCTACATAAAAATAAGCCAAACTTATTCATGTAATTAGGAGATTGTCCCCCAATAATTAAAAAAAATTGTATAAGTGTTTTTTTATGGAAATGTACATTATATTTAAGTTGTTTTGGCCAATTATGTATTCTAACAATTGCAGTAATAGCTTTATCTAAGAGGCAATTAATACTTAGAACCTTATGCTCACAGGTAATTACAAAATTAAAATTTCAATTTATATGCATAATGGTGATTAACATACTGCATCAAAAATGAGATATATTAAAAATATGTTCTCTGGAAAAGGGGTTTGTGGGAACAGGATAGATATATAAGACCAAGGAGAAAAAGTGATGATGTATAATTATCCATATTCAATAAGAACTCATCCATATATTAAAAAGGAAACAGTAGTGGTAGATATCAGACTGTCAAGGTATTGGAATGCCATTATAATGTGTTTAAGCTTTATTTTTTAAATGTTTATAGTACCAAAGTTCACAAATCATCTATTTGTAAATTCATAAACTTTTGATGAAACTATGATGTTAACCAAATTCAATGAAGTATATAGGGTTTCATTTACTCTTACTTCATCTCTGACACTTAAATTTGAGAGCAATGGTATGCTATTGATGAATTATGTATATTTTCTTCCCAAAGATAAGTTTTACAAATTTGCTGATAACTTCTGTGAAGGGTAATGGCTATGATTTGTATCAACTTTGAAAACCCTAAAGAAAATTAATGCAAACTACTGGAAATTGAAACTACCATTCAATTCCACGGCTAGAAATCTACCTAAAAAATATAAAAAGACAGGCTCAAAGGAAAACCTGAATTCCTATGTTTATTGCAGCACTGTTTACAATAGCCAGGATATGGAAACAACCAAATACCCCCAAACAGACAAATGGGTCAGAAAATTGTGGTATATGCACACAATAGAATATTATACAGCAATAAAAAAGACAAATAGGATGCATTTGTGATAAATGGATGGGCCTAGAAGAAATCATGTTAGCAGAAATAAGGCAGAAAGGAAAAGATGAAAACTTGATGGCCACATTTATAGGTGAGCTATAGGGAAAATAAATAGTGAAGAAAAAGTCAAAACTAATAAGCTGACTACAGAACTAAAGCATGCAGCTAGGGCAGAGGAGAGAGGGAGGGGAAACCATGGAGGGATGAGCATATAAGATCAAGATGACAGCCCTTGGGTGATATAGTGGTGAGAGGTGAGAGAACCCTGGGGAATACAACATTGTAAATATATATATAAAAGAAAATTAATGCAACTTATCACACAAAAGCAAAGATAAATTTTACGAAGATAAGAAAAATGATTACCTTTGAAAGAAACTTCTGTTTTGGAGGCATTTTGAGAATCAATATTTGGAAGTATTTCCATCATTATGTGAAAATGTTCCTAAAAATGGTATTCATGAATTACAAAATTTCCTAAATCTGCATGTTTTAAAACATGGGCACAAAATGGACAAATTTGCTTTCAAAATATACAATTCCAGTGATTCTTAAATTTACTTGTTAAAGTTACAAAAATTCAATAACTTGTGATTATTTTAAATCACCAACTAGTTTGTATCATGGAAGGTGAACACTTTACCCAAATTATGTAATAGAAACTGCAACAATAAATATAATGATTTAGAAAAGCCACCAATGATGTATTTTACTTTTTCCAATTTGAACTTATGTGTAGTTATGAGGTATTTGCACAGATAAGTTAAGCTAAGCTATTTAAAATAACTATAAAACCAAATTCAATTTAGAAAAAGAGCTTAAATCACTGTACTATAAAATATTTAACCAAATTTAAAAGAAATAAAAAGGTTTATTTCATCACATGATTTCTACCAAAATACTAAGAGTATGTTATAATAGCGACTGGGAGTTAGGGGAAATGATATTTTAGAGAGTAAAGTTTGAGCTATAAGAAGAATAAGTTCTGGAGATCCAGTGTACAACCAAGACATTATACTAAAAATGCTATATTGCATATTTGAAGGTTGCTAAGTGAGTAGATTTTAAATGTTCTCACTACAGTAATAAATGGTAATTATGTGATGTGATGAGGTGTTAACTAATCATTTTGCAACAACTGAGTCAAATTGACACACTATATACTATATTTTTTAAATCTCCCTACCTCAACACATTATATACTTTAAACAATTATAATTATATCTTAATAAAACTGTAATAAGGATTATTTTGGAGGAGCAAAAACTTTTTCACTCTATTTGAGCTAAAAAATGAAAAGTATTTTAAAATAGTTTATTTCATTTTTATCTCACCCTTCAAATTTTTCTATTACCAAGTTGTTGTTTTTTTTTTACAGTGAATGCAATTATAAGCATTAAATATACACAAGTATTACATAAACAAATTGGGGTGATTACTCAAATATGTTTAATTGACATAATGCAAGGACAAAACATCGGGGGCCCTTTCTCTATAAAACTTGATGCAACTGAGTTAGAATATCATGATAAAGTAGATTGTCAGCATGGAATATAAATAACCAAAATTGGCTCAATATCTAGAAGATTCACCATGAATAAAATTGAAAAAGATGATAATTATCACCCCAAATTTGCCAAAAACCAGATGATTTTATGGATGTTATTTTAAACTCTGAAATTATAGCGTTCTTTTGTAATTTAAAATGTCCCAGAACATAAAGAAAGATGGAAATCTTCCCAGTTTATTTTAACCTTATACCAAAACCTGATAAAATTATCACAATGAAAGAAAACTACAGCTAAATTTCACTTATGATTATAGAGGAGAAAAAAAAATCTACATAAGATAATGTCAACTAAGATGTACTAAAAGAACAACAAATTACTACCACAGTAGGGTCTATTTTTGTAATCATAGATGGTTTAGCAAGAAATCTATTAATGCAATTGATATAAATATTAAGAATATCATATAAATAGATGTCTTTGAATAGTGCCCAGTTAAGTTCAATATCCATATTTACATGCCTAATAAAGTATTTAAGGAAACTAGGAAGAATATTTCTTCAGCATATATGTTATATTCACATATGTATTCATATACAGATATACAAATATAACCACAGATATATACATATAGGTACCTAGATGGATCTCCCTTTTTCTGTTTCAGAGGTATTCATATACAGGCAAAAATATTTGATGTAAGCAGTTAACTACTACTTTGTGATGCTGAAGTATAGCCAATGAGAGGAGCTAAATAAGTTATCAATATTCATACAAAAGAGCATGAAAGTTCAGTATAAGATCTATTTACAAAACACACACAAATATATAAATTTGAAAGTTTTCTGGTAGTCTACACACACATAAATAAATGATATATATGTATATGACAGAGTGGAGAGGTTTGACTAACTCCCCTAAACACAACTAAATAAAAATAAAGCAAATAAAATTAACTCAAAGGAAAATCTGGAAGGTCACTGACAGAGATATGGGAATTTCCTGAACGTCTGTGTGAAGGTTAATTTCTTGCTATGAGGAAAGTTAATGAAAAACAAAGGAGTCTGCAGTCAGGGTGAAGTCGTTAATGGTGGGTGCCAGTTGTATGGGGCATGGTAAATATCCCCAGAGGATCTTTTCAGAAAGGGGGTGGTGTTGTCAGGCATGTATACATGTGGGCCCACAGATGTAGTCAATGGGAGTTCAGTGGTCTTGGGTCAAATTTTGGAGAGGTGGGTGTTCCTTGATAGGGATAATAAACATCCCCTTCCTTCCCAATGGAAAAGATAAAGGGGAAAATTGGCAACCATGCTACGTGCATATGGTCATGGTCATGGCTGACCCAAGCTCAGCCATGTTCTGGGCAGCTGGTTAAGCTGGTAGAAGAGTGCTTGGCCTCCTTTCCGCATATGAATCCAAATGAGGTTCTGTGGACATGGCAAATCAGACCCTGTGTCTGGCAACAGCAGCAAGATAACAGTAGTGGTGACCAGGGTCAGGCGACTCAGGACACACTGCCTATGATGAGTGTCCTTGTTAAGTAACACAAAATGAATGGACTTTGGGTGCTCATGCTCTGCCTAATCACATCTGGCATCCAGTTCCAGATGACTCAAACCTGGAGGAACACACCCCATAGCACAGAGAGGTGTAGCAAGGAAGTGAGGCAGAAATTTAGATCTCTAAATCAGCAAGCAGAACTTGCTTTGGGGAGAGAGCAATGGAGGCCGAGGTGATAGAATGGAGCTGCCCTCAGTCCTCCTCAGAACTGAGACCAATCTTAAGCCTCAGATTTCCCACAATCCTCCCACCCCCTGTTAACAAAGAAGAGAAAGAAACAGAATCTCAGAGGTTCTCAGGTTCCCAAAATCAAATAAGACAACACATATTTCTAGGAAGCAAGGAACACCTGAATTCAAGTGGAAAAGCAGAAGGAAATGAAGTCCAGAGATATATATAAAAGACACAGAAATAGTAGACCTAACAGTTCAGAATAACAATTAAAAAATGCTAAATTATTTAGTGGGAAGTTAGTAAGTTCTAGAAAGAGTAAAGTTTCTTAAGAAGGGATACAGGAACAAAGCAATTTCCTTATTAAAGAGATTGAAGATATTAAAAGAACACAAAAAGAGACACTTTGAGATGAAGATGAATTGGAAATAGTTTTAATTAGAATAAGTTAGTAGAAGAGAGAATTTCAGAAATAGAAGAGGAAAATATATAAATCACCAGAAAATATATAATTATCTAGAAAAAAAAGTAGAAACACTAAGCAAAATATCAGATTCAATTAGAAGAGAAAATGTAAAGGTAATGGGTAACCCAGAAATGAGGAGAGAAAGAAGGGAACAGAGGCCATATTTAAAGAAATAGTAGCTGAGCCCTTCCCAAATAAAAGAAAATAATCATGGATGTTCAGGAAAATGAAAGGACACCCAAATTTATAAATTCAGAATGACAAGCTGCAGGAGACATTATTACTTAATCATCAAAAGTAAAGATTACTAAAGAAAAAAAAAGGCAACTTACAAAGGAGTTTCCTACACCCACTCCCTACACCTACTCTTCCCGTTTTTCCGCTGTTACTTTCCAGGTCAGTAAGAAGTGGAATGGAGGAGTGGAGTGTTCATAAGCCTAAGACAAAAGCTGTTGTTGAGAACGTGCTAACCTGCAAAATTGTCATTCAAACCTGAAAATGAAATAAAAGATCTCTCAAACAAAAACTGATGAATTGCCTTGCCTTACAAGAATTTTGATAAGTTCTTCTATACAAGGAAAGAAAGAACAAAACACTGAGCAAAATGACAGCAGGAAACAGAATCAGAAATATAAGCAAGAATAATGCCAAATGTCCTGCACTTCCCTGCCTGGTCAGCTCAGGAACCACAGGGAAGACCGAGCTGGGGTGTGGATGCAGGGGGGTGAGGGTTAACCACTCTGATTTAAGCCCACTCCAGTCAGCCCTCATTAGGAATAGGAAAAACACTAATAATCCAACTGAAGAAGCAGAAGTGGCGAGGAGTATGAATCAAGTCCCTGGACACACACATCTCCTGGACAAGACTCAAAAAAAGTATGGAGAGAACCACTGAACACAGGACTGTGAGACCAATTATAGAGGAGACCTACCACAGTGTAACACCTATACCATCACCAGCAGCTGGAGCCAAAATGCCAGTTCATAGAAGCCTTCAGCAAGAGCAAGGCATACGCCTTTCACAAGGCCACAGAAATATGGTTGTGACTCCATGCAGAGCTGCAAACCTAGACCAAGAAGACCAGACAGACAAACACCCCTGAAGTATGTTCCGCTGAGGAATTTCTCAACCAAGAAAGGCTGGGAGCCAGGTTCTGTAAGCCAGAGGCCAGAACTAGGAGGTCAAGAAGCAGCAAAATGGAACACAAAGCATAATGGAGGAGACAACCAGCAAGGATGAACAGGCATGGATCGTCTCCAAGTAAGCTGGGACTGGCTGCCTCAATCAAAGTTAAGCCTGGTTATCTAAGCAGCATGGTCTACCACATCCCAGGAACACAGATTTGCACCCAGAAAAACCATGATATTCCAGAAGAGAAAGCAACCCAAGGGCTAAATATGAACCAACAAACAGCAATGAGAGAGGATATGGAGTGATGGGTAGAGGTGGGGCAGGGGGGTCAGAGGATGTGTGTGTGGGGGCATTTTCAAAGGGATCAACAACCATATAAAGATGCCAGATACTGTATGGAATCAAAAAATAAGCAAAAAATGCAAAAAAAGAAAAAGGAATAATGCAAAATGACAAATTCTAAAAGAATAATTCTAAATTCTAATTTACTAATTTAAAATAATTCTAATCATCTAATAATTTAATAATTCTAAATAACTTAGTTAATCCTAAAGAAACAGTCTTTAGAGTTAAATGGTGCTGAGTTGATACAAGCTCATAAAGGGGTTTAAGACAGAAAGATTGAAAGATGCTCATGAAAACAACAAAGTAAAAATGAAGAATATAGACACATAGGAGAAGAAATGAAAAAACTAAGAGAACCACCAGAGGAAACCAGTCTCATGTAAATGTAAAGAAGAACAAATGGAAAAGGAAATAACACAAAGACAAAATGATTAAAAAAAGAGAGAGAGAGAGAGAGAGACAGGACAGAAATCAAGTTCAGAAAACAATAATCACCCTAAAGGTTAGTAAACTTAATTCACTAATTAAAAGGCACAGATTGACACATTTGGTCAAAAAGTATCAGCTACCTGTGCTTAGGTTACTGAAAACACATTTATAACCTACAAACAAACAAGAACTTAAAATGAAAGACTATAGCAAGTTACTTAAGTCAGTATTGCAGAAAAAAATGAAGACAAACTACCATATCCTGTGGGATGCTCTACAAATGATATCACAAGGAAAGTATACAGCAATACAAGTCTACATAGAAAAACAAGACATTTCTCAAATAAACAATTAAAATTTACAAATGAAGGAACTAGAAAAAGAGGAATGAATGAAACCAAAATTCAGTACAAGGAAGAAAATAATAACATTTTGAGCAGAAACAAATGAAATAAAAAACAAAAGTCAAAAGATCATTGAAACCAGAACTGGTTCTTTGAAAAGATAAACAAATTATAAACTCTCATCTAGGCTAAGAAAAGGAAAGAAAAAATTAAAAAAACTTAAGCAGAAGTGAAACTGACAAAATTACAGCAGATGCCAAAGAAATGCAAAACATCATAAGACTCTACTATAAACATCTCTATACAAACAAACTGGATAATTTAGATGAAATGGGATATTTTTAAAAGCATACCTTCCAAGACTGAACCAGGGGACACTAGATTGCTTGAATATACCAATCACAATATAGAAATTGAAAAATAATCAAAATTTTACATAAAAACAAAAGCCCAGGATTAGATTATTTTTCTAGTGAATTCTACCAAACCTTCAAAGAGGATCTAATATCCTATCCTAATTTGAAGTGTGGAAAACTTCCTATTATATACTATGACATCTACATTATCTAAATCTCAAAACTAAACTGGGATAGTGTAAAAAAATGAAAAAAAAAACCCTAAAGATTGACATCTCTAAAGAACATAGATACAAAAATCCTCAACAAAAATCTTATAAGTAGAATTCAGAATTTATTTTAAAAAATCATTCATATGGTCATGACCAGGATGCATGATATTTCATAATACACAAATCAATCATTGATACTCACCAGATTAATAAAAAGGAAGAAAAAAATCATAATAATTCCACTAGAAGTTGAAAAAGCATTGACAAGATTCAATATCCATTTATCATAAAACTGTCAATGAAATGAGAATAAATGGAACTCACTTCAATATGATAAAGGGTATATATGATAAACCCACAGTCAACACCATACTCAGTATGAAAAAGCTGAAAACTTTTCCCCTAAGATCAGGAATAACATAAGGATGTCCACTGTCACAATTATAAAATTTGTAGGGAATCACAAAAGACCTTGAGTAGGCAAGAAAAACAAGTATTACATGCACTGACTTTAAACTATACTACACAGAAATAGTAATCAAGGCATTATGATACTGGAACAACAACAGGAATGGAAGCCAATGAAATAGAATAGAGAGCTCAGAAAAATATCCCACACTAATATGAATAGTTAGCCTTTGACAAAGGAACCACAATCACGTAATGGAGAAGAAAAGCCTCTTTATCACATGGTTTTGTGAAGCATAGTCACCCGCAAAAAAATCAAATTAGATAATTAAAAGCATATACAATGTGTGTGTATGTGTGTGTGTGTGGTAGGGGAGGTGATGATATGAACATTTTGTGTATTTGGATCATTTGCCTCTTTTAATGTGATGGGTAAATACCTTCTTCTAGCCTATAGATTATTTGTGTAGTAGTTTCTTTTGAGGTACAAAATCTTTTTAATTTAATTTAGTCCCACTTGATTATTTTTGTTTTTGTTTGTCTTGTCATTGGGATGCATCCCCAAATATATCTCTGTGGTTGATGTCCAATATTGTATCACCTATGCTTTCTTTAGATATTCTATGGTATCAGGTCTTCCATGTTTTTAATCCATATTGATCAAAATACACACAAAATGTTCATACATCACCTCCCCTGCCACACACACATATACAAACAAACAAACAATAAATGGGCAAAAGGTCCAAATAAACACCCTCCGAAGATACATTCAGATGGCCCATGGGCACACAAAAAATTCAACATTATTTAATAAAAAGGAACGAAAATCAAAACCACAATGAGGTAGCATTTTACCCCTGTGAGAATGGCCTGTATGAAAACAACAATGTTGGTAAGGGTATGAAGAAAGAGGAACATTGTTAGTGTTAGGTAATTTGGTGAGAATGTAATTTGGTGCAACTCTATGGAATATAAACTGTATGGAGATGACTTAAAAAAATAGAAATATCATATGATCCTGCTATAACACCACTGTTAGATATTTATCCAATGAATATGAAAACTCTTCTTTGAAAAGCACTTCTCCTGTGCTGGAGAAGCATTATCCATAATAACTAGGATCTGGAGACAAATTAGTGTCTGCTGAGAGAAGACCAAAGACATCATAGAATATATACTTAGTGAATATTGCTCAGCTATTTAAAAGATAAAGATGCCTTTTTAGAACAAAATGGATGAATCTCAAGGTGATTGTACTAAAGGAAGGAAGGAAGTCAGAAAAGGAAGGATAGATACATGATATTTTCACCTAGCTGTGAACTATATATAGCCAAAAGACACATATTGGTAAAGCACAGCAAAAATATTTCTTAAACTCTGAAAATTATACTGCTTACTGGAGGCTAAGGAGAAAGGAAGAGGGTAGACATAAGGGAGGGGAGAGGTAAGAGGGGAGAGGTAATTGGTTTCAGAGTAATGCTGGAGGATGAATGGACCCCATGTGCACTAATGATGTGCAAAATATATCCCAGAAGTTAAGTAAGTATGTAAATGACTGGGAAATTAAAAAAAAAAATCTTTATATATAATATTGGAAAGAAACTACATTTGCTTAAAGACAAGTCTTCCAATAAAAACCAAAAATAGCCAAGCATAAAATACTCTCACAACAACTTATGCAACAGCATACATTATCTAGACATATTTAAATGGAAATGCACAGAAACCATAGGGAAGCATTTGCAACATTTTCCAAGGGACATAGACAAGCAAAATAAATAAAATAGAATGGTATTCCCAGATAGTAAGATATGGATCATTACTAAATTAAAAATTTCTCAAAATTCGAGCAGACTTCTTTTTATAACACAAACAGCTCAATTAGAAAAATAAACTCAATAACCAAGAATGTTTGAAAACTAACAATGATAAGATAGATTTGTTAAAAATGTTTTTTAGGTTATGTTATCAGAATATAATAATTTAAAGAGTGGTACTCCATGAAACAGATGAAAAATCCAAGCATTTCAAGCATACATGACCATTTCATATATGCTAAACTGACTTATACTAGTAATGGAAAAATACAGTAATTATTTTACAGTAGTACTAAAACAACTGACTAATTATTTTGAAAAAAATCAAATTTCTCACTCTATACCATAATCTAAAGTAAATTTCAGATATATTAAAATTTTTGATTATGGAAAATTTATTTATAATTAAGACAGATTGTCAGAGCTGGAAGCAGGCTATGTGGGATTCAAACTTTATGAATTAAGAACTTTCCTTAAATAAAATAAAAATACAAATGCAGAATTAGAAACACAGTAAGTATCTGTTTAAAGCAAGAAAACAAAGCTGGAGACTATTCTAGACATCACAAAAATCCAGAATAAAAGATGCATACTAATTAACTGCTTGACAGACTCTGCTTTACTTCCACATTTTAGCTACAATGGTTCTTCAATACAACAATGATTTTAAAATAGAATTTTCTAAAGAAAGAATAAAAAAATCAGTATATTCAATGAGAATTGATGATAACACTCATTAAATTGATAGCTTATTAAAGTTTCACAACTCACAATGAGCAACAGCATATAAATTTTCATTATTGTTGCTGAATGAGAAAATGGCTAGCAAATTTTTTTCCTCAAATAAATGGAAAATATTGGGAAATTTCAAATTTTCCTTGGTAGAATCCATTCCTTTTTTAAAAAACTGGAGTAAATTGGTTCACATCCTTCTTAGTGTTTTACAGATAAGGATTTCTCCCCTCAGATGTAGTCACTATGTGTATCTGCTTGTAAGGCACTCACAGTTCTCCATCAGCCCTGTGCTCTCTTTCCACCTTGTTCTCACACTGTCCCCTCCCCTCTTATGAATGTTTCAGCTATATGGTCAGATTTCAAGGATTGATTTTAAAGTTTGTCTTGGTCTAGTCTGTAGAAGTTATTCTTAAAAACTCTTTTGTCCTTGATGGCACTGTGGTGTTATGTTATCTTCCCATTAGTATTTCCTGAAAAATCAAAATATACAAATCTTTCAGCAGTTTGTTAGTATTATTTAAAATTTTCCTTAGTTGAAAAATTAAAGAGTTCCAGGGCTTACTCACTACTTCTATTTAAAATTCATGTATTTCTGTCAATGAATTTTGTTTTAAATATCAGTACAGTTTTTTTGTGTGTTGCTGTTGTTTTGGGTTTTTTTTTAACTTTTAAGTTATCTGTTAATGTGAGAATAATGTCTATAAACATAGAAATACATTACATGTGGTCTTATTCTATAGAGACTTAAAATATAATGCATTATTTAATTTTTAATTGATAGCATGCATTATCAAGAGAAAGACTGTGTTAAGATTGGGCAGCACTGAAGATCAAGACTTGTGCTTAACAACTCACGTGGGAGGATTTCCCATAGACTGGTTCCTGATTGTGTGCGTTTCAAACCTATTGTGCGTATTTGCGCAGAGACGCTGCTAGTATCTATAGCAGAATATATGTAATTAGAAAGGAGAGCAAACCTCATAAACACATTCACTTACCTCAATATATCCTCAGCTCAACTTCCTTTAGTGAGGTCTCCTAAATTACAGTCTCTCAGAAGCCATTTGACATGAAGTTTAGTGAAGTGAAGAGGAAGTGAAAGTGAAAAGAGACTGAATGTGATTAAAATATCTGTCTCTTGAGAAATTTTATGACCATGTTAACAAATAAATAAAACCCCTTTTCTGAGGAAGGGCCACATACAAATGAGGAGCTGAAACTTTAAAATTTCACAGTAAACCCTTCTCTAAAACATAAAGGTAAACTGATAGCAAATTAAACACCATAAATAATTGTTATTCATGTAGTGCCATTTATTGTTATATAAAGCAAATGGCAAGTGGGGAAGAATTTGCCACCTATGTAACAAATCATTATTCACAACTATAATATAATATCGTAAGCAAATAATGTAATTCAGAAGAAAACATGAACTGAAATGTTCACAACTACTGTATATAGATTTTTGGAAATATTATACCTATTCTCCAGGATGACCATCTAGTCATGTACATATCTACCTAACTAATTCATCCAAGCTAATGATGAACATAAAAATTGTAAAGGTTTCTGGAGCCACAATGAATTATAATTACTTGTTAAAAATATCATTATTTGTGTTAAAATTACTTGTTAAAAAGTGCTAAGATATAATTATCTTTAAAATTTTAAAACACTCAAGAAATAACTCACTGATTTTCATCTTTTCTAATCTCTAGTGAGATATAATGACAAACTAAATTTCAAGGTGTTTAATGTGTACAGTGTGATTTGAAGTATTTATGAATTCCAAAAAGATTAACTTTTGAGTTAATTAAACATCATTAGCTGACATATATACTCTTTTGGGTGAACGCATTATTTCTTAAGCAACATGCATGAAATAATTGTCAAACCTTGTTATAATGTTTGAACTCATATTCAAAAATGATGTATAGAAATGCAGAGTTTTCTAATTATTTTTTGTGAATTAAGGAAAATCAATTATACAGAAAAAAAAGTAAAATGACAAAGTCACAGAATGTGAATGACAGAAAATGCAATTCACAAATGTTCAGAAAGACTGTCAGAACTCAGGAACTGAAGGAAGAGGGACAGGTTTATGCCAGACAGATTAAGAGCTCTCCATGCAGCTTCATCAAGGAAGGTGTGTCTGGTATCAGAAGGAGGGAAAGATTTAACTAAGAGTGTCTTTAAGGTGCTGAGAAAGAATAGGAAAATTCCAGGAATTTAAACTGAGGGAAGAGATAGTGTTTGGATCACTTTCTCTTTTCTCCTTTTTAAGTTATCCCTTTTCCTAGTATTTGTTTTATATAAATCACTGATCCCTCTTTGGTTATCATATTTTATTTTTTTTTACTAGTTATTATTTGGTATAACAAGGAATACAAAAGTTGAAATTTAGAGAGTTGGAGTATGTTTCCGATAGTTTATTATCTACCACTTCTGGTCTGATATTATTGTTTTTGCCACACAAAGGGTTGAAATACTTGTACAAAAAAAATGTGCCAGCCAAGTTATCTTTATTTAATTCTGTTAGTTCCATCTTATTCTACCAATATTTATTGAGCCTTTAGAAATGATAGGACCTTTTTCAGTGTCTGGGGGGACCTCAGGAAGTCTCCCTGTTCATATGATGATCACATGGATGAGGGAAGAGAGAATTTTTCCTAAAGAGGCATGATCTGGTTTAGTGGTGCAAGAAGTTATCACATGTCCACTAGTTAACCAGGAGGGAGAGAGGCGTACGGAAGTGGAATGTGGGGATAATAACACCGTATAGCCTGGTGGTGATAACATATGAATGAAATGGAGACATCTGGAGTGGTCATCTTCTTGGCTCCTACAGAACTACAGGCACACTAAAGCCACTTTTAAAAAAATGATGCAGGCAGGGTTAAGTTTCTTAAACTGTTTTTTTGTCTTTTTTTTTTTTTTTTTTTTTTTTTTTTTTTTTTTTTTTTTGTCTTGAGAGGAGAGGGGCAAAAGGAAGAGATAGATTGAAGTCATTCTCGAGCTAAAATTGATTATGGCTCATTTTGTTCTTTTCTCTTTACTTTATTCTTTTTGTCTTCAGAATATAGTCTATTTTCCTGAACATGGCATAAAAGTGAAACTAATGTACTATCTATGTATTATTTTTCCAGATTTATTATGGCATGAGAATCATTTCAAGAACTTGACAGAAACTAAGGATAATTCACATTTGAACACTCTTGCCTTTACTAAAAACATTAAATTAATAAATAGCCTGCAATAAAACTATGAGTTTTGCAAGTTGAGGCACCTGAATCTTCAGCTTTCTGAAACAACTGTAATTAGGAGTGGCCAGGACAAGCCCTAGATAGGACAGTCCCCCTGGACACAGGAAGACTGACACTGGGCACTCATAGCTCTCAACTCAGTGCTGAGATCAGGGCCTAGAACCATTCACTGAGAAAAACTCTAATTTCCATTTTGTATGTCTGATGCTTTATGTACTACCTTAAACAGACAAACAATGAAGGCTTAGTGAGATAAAAGGATATTAATATACACTAAAGGGGCTCATTTTTTTTTTTTACCACATAATCTACCTTGTTATTCAAGCACTTTCATATTGTATGTGTGTACATATGTATATAAAGGTCAAGCATTTAAAATGTTAATACTCAAAGATAGACAACATTGGTTGTGCAGAAATGCAAAATGGGAAGACAAAGGAAATGGATGACCATCTAGTCCCTTCAGGTGGCTTTAGAGAGCCCGCTCTTGTGGTCGTTGCAGATCAGATGTCCACATTTAGATGGTGATGCCCACAGTGTTGTCCAAACCTGCACGTGGTACCCTTCAAGTTGGGGTGTGTTCATATTGTCAAAGACACTCATTTCAACAGTGATAAAAAGATTATCTCTAAAAAGAGTCAAGCACAAGTAAAAAGAGCTATGTAAAAGAACAAAAATCAATGTACCCTCAAGTCAGTGCAAAGAGAATTGTTTCTAGATCTACAGACTAAATTTCACTGTTACATAGAAATAAATCATAATCCTTATGCTCAAGCTTCTTTTCTAAGAATAGATATGACTGATATACTTACAGATAAGAATGTAGGAAAATCAGAATGATTACTTCTGACTTTATTCTAGTGGAAACATTCTACACTAAATCAAGAAACTTCTAATTCACTTCTTTGTCAAAGATAGTTATTTTAGTTTCACTGTTTTTACTGTTTTTTATTTGTTTATTTTCATGGAAGGGAAGATAATCATTCATTTTGACTTCATTGATTGATTAATCCCATTTTTCCTCCATCCTTTTTTTTTTCTTTGTTGTCACAGTAGAAGACTAAGAGAAATTTCTCAGTGCAAATAATATATTTTTCTAATAATGTACTTTTCTTCTTATTTTCACACTTACAATCTTTATCACTTGGAACAGTATCCTATTTTAATTTTGTCTTCATTCCATTGTTTACATTTCTCCCTTGAAATCAGCTTATTTTGAGAAAGTGAAACACTAAATTTCATTCTGGAATCACTTTATTGTATTTGTGAGCTTCTTGATCCAAACTTCACATGTTCACAGATTATATACTAAATTCCTGAAATAGGAATTCATCTTTCTCTCACCCTCTGTAACATGGCATCCATAACTTTTGGGTGAGCTGCACACTAAAGTTAAATATTCAGCAGGGCATGCGATTCATTTTCAATTAGTTTTTTCTAGAATCATTGCTTTGGACCGTGACTCAATGATGTTTTTTTTTATCATTTTCTAATGAGCTTGATGTGTTTATTTTTCTTTTGATAATGTGAAATGTTTCTTTAATAAAATCAATTTGTAATGTGCATTTACTGCTTTATTTTCTCTTGAATGCTTGGTTTAGCTCAGCAGTACTATACATGGGAAATTTGTGGAAACCCATTGTATAACCACTTAGGGCTCTTAGTGCCAATGAACACAGACCCATAGGTGGCTTCCTCAGAATGAGAGAAAATTATTTGCCTTTCAGATTTGCTCAGCTTGCACTTCATTTATTTTGTTAAGAGCTAACAATGACACATATACTTCAATTCAAATTTAACTTGTGCTGTTTGTATTAAAATGATATAGTGTCTGAGCTGTTTACCAAGGACTGTTGTACAGGGCCATCCTGTTGCTTCTGAATTTCAATACTTCTATGCTCTGGTAAATTAGTTGTTTAACCCAGAATTGTATTTGCCAAGTACCCCATTATCAAAGCTGTGAATCCTTTGATGCTTCAACAAGTCTAATCTGAGGATGCAATTCTGCTAAAAGTTATAGTAGCAACAACAAACTGGGTAGCAGTCAGTTTTGCAGTGCTATTGCCATGTTTGCTAACTGTCTTAGACTGGGTTTCCTAGCATACCTGATAAAGGCATTTTGGGAAGGAGGTTTGCTGAGTTACCAATGAAGGGCATAGGAAAGGGAGAGATGGCAGTAAGAGCGTGGGGTAATGCCCAGGGAAGTTAAGGCATTTACCTGCTTACTCCTACATTTTTGCTGGTTGAATGTTGCATGGGAACTAACATCATCAGTACTCCTAGTTGCTACATGCTTTTGGACAAGCTGGTATAATTTGGACAACTGAGAGACACTTAAGCAGGGAAGCTAAGGTAGAAGCTGAGAGGAGTCCAGGAACTGTCTGCTGCTGATGGGGTTGGGAATGTGAAAAGTCTGTTGCACTAACTGCTTCCAGTTTCCTTGCAAAAAATCTGGGTAAACCTTGTTTAACAATGACTGCTTTGAAGACAATGCAACATTAGAGGTCACTTTAATAAGAATACTTGTCAAAGAAACGTCTCTCCTGCATGGAAGAAATAAGGCAGTGCCTCAGAAGGGAAGGTCATTGCATTGCTGGAAAATTACAAACACTACTAAAAGCAGTGTGTGTTTAGGGGTGAAGAGCACGGACACAGAAATCCAACCACCTGGCTGCTAACATAGACTCTAGCACTTCCTCCCTGGGTGACACTGGGTCAGTCACATAACATTTCTAGCTTTGTGTCCTCTATAATATGCACCTGCTCATAGTATTTTCCACTCATTATTGTGAGGAGCAGCTGTGAGAACTATTGTGAGAACTCCTAACTGCCCGTTGCACACTGTCTGACACACTGTAATGCTTGTTGACCATTATCTAGGTGAGTAAGCACAATACACTGCTACTTCTCTACTGAAGGAATGTACAGTTGAGGGCTTTTCCTATTAAAAGCATATAGTTAGCCAGTAAGAAAAAGACAAAGTCTATTTGACACCACTTCCATGGGGTATCTAAAGTAGTGCAATTGAAGAAGCAGAAATAGAAAGGAGGTTACCTGGGGAAGGGATAATGCAGATTTTTTTGTTTAGTGGATGCAGAGTTTCAGATTTGCAAGATGAAACAGTTCTGGAAATCAGTTGCATAACAATCTGAATAAACTTAATGCAACACTATACTTAATGTAGTATACTACAAATGGCTTAGATGAAATTTAATATTATGTTTTTTACCACTATTAAAAATATTTTCAAAAGGATATTTTTGATAAACCCTGTTAGCTATCACCTAGACATTACACTTAGTGAATCTGTAGTCTGCTATCAGGCTAGGCTTATAGTAGTCATCTACTTCAACATTAAAATCTAGAAGATATTTCAGATCATTATTTTATTTATTTTCCCAAATTTTCCCAAATCCCACTGATATGATTCATTTTGGGCACCCAAGAAAAGACCTTAGCTGGTAAGAAAGCTTTGCTCTTTGCCAGAGACATCAAAGCAGTTGTTTCTATTATAAACACTCCCTCTAAACAGCAGGCTTCCAATAATTTCTGGAGAAAATAAGAAAAAACATAATTTAGAGGCTTTGCAGATCAACACAGATAACTCTGCCTTCAGCTCAATGGGGGTAGATTCAATTTTCTGATTGCAATTCAGGGGAGGAAGCTAACTCTTTAAGAATAAAGACCTTTGTGAAATAAAAACGAGTTGTACAGAATCAAGCAGCATAGAGCCCAGGAGTCTTTTCTAACTGGAAATTCCAGGGAGTGAAACTTCATGTTACTCTAATAAAAAGGAAATTTTAGTCATGACTTAATTTTCACTTAGAACTTTCTGCAATTAGCAAGATAACGAAGATGTCATAGAAAGAGGCCAAATAACCTCTCAACACTATCCTTGGGACATATTTATGCAGCATCATCCAGTTTACCACTACAGTTCTTTTAAATCTGAGGAGCTGGCCTGGGGAAATGACCTATCTTTGATATTACAGTTTTATAGGATCTTTCCAAACTTGATTATTCAGCTTTTATGAGATTAAATTATCTTAAATTTATAATAGATCAATATGTAAATGAGAGTTACTATTTAACAATATCCAGATCCCAATTTCTCATACCAAAATTAAACTATTAATCAGAAGATTATTTATGTGTGTGGAATTAGAAATAAAGTGAGATAATTGTAAAAAAGATCTCGTATAGACCAGAAAAAAGTTCCTTATCTGCCAGTGGCTTATATCTCTCTGACTGACTTGAATCTCTGCTTCAGTTAGCAGTATTATACTGATACTAACGTTTAAAAATTTTTTTCTGTTATAATCACCAGTTGTTAGGTTATCTAGAATCTTTTAGAATCTTTTTAATATGTTGACCTAGATGGGGTATATTAACTAGGCTACAGATTTAGCTTTCTTCAGATAACTTTCACAGTCTTTTGGGTTGGTGTTTCCCCAAACTCTCCAATAAACATGTTATTTACTTGAAATTCTTGACTTATTCCTGGTGATTTCATTCATGTCAATTGGTCTGTTTGTATTCTAGAGGAGAACAAGTCCTCAGGATACTTTCCTTCAAGATTTTTGAGATCATAGAAGGTCATTATGAAATATACAGTTTTTCTTTTGAGTAAGAACAAGGCAATTGGCTTAAGTCATGAAATACAAAGGCTGTTGTGTCATCTGTGGCACTTTTGGGATTTAGCACAATACAGGAAGCTGATGGCTCTCATTACTGCTGCTACTATGTGCACAGAACTCACTCACAAAAAGCTCTATTTTCCATTATTCCTGCTGACTAATGAGTTCCCACTAGACCATGGGCAACACAGTAGAGATTGTTTGATTGCTTGATTGCTATCTGTAGTGTCTAGTATTCAGTAAGTGCTCAAGAACTTTTCTCTCATCAGAATTATTCTAATTGTCATGGATTTAGTGATTTCGTTTTGGTAAATGAAGGTATAGTCATCAGGAACTTGTGACGCCAACTGAAGTCACTGAGTCCAAATTTTACTAGGTATCAACTGAAGATAAATGTTTACTACTGTATCATCTTCATTTCTTCATTTGTAAAATGGAGAGAAGAGTACTTCATTAAGGAGCAGAGAAGACAAAGCAAATGTGCAGATCTTGTGATGATACTTGGTAAGATGTAGATACTAAAAAAATAAAAACTCCTTTAACTTCTTGTGTTTTTCCTCAACTCTCCATAGTCTCTGTTTTTCTTCAGGTTTCCCATTCACTTCCTGTGTCTTGAAAGACCAACTGGGTGTCCCTTAAAATTGGATCTCAATCTGGCACACTACCTTTATTTCATTCCTTCTACTTGACTTTTATTCAAATCTGATCTCTTTTATACATTCATAGAATGTCAGGGTCAGGAAAAAAAATCTTCAAATCATATAGCTGGAAGATGTTTTCTGTCTAAGCCTACTTGCCCCTTTCCAATACATCGTTGAAGTTAGAAAACACATTGCTCTGTGAGTGTCACAGATCAGCATTACCAATATGTGGAAGCATCGCCTAGGTTTTCATAAGTTGAATTCAGTTTAATTGGAAAGTACCACTGTAGTTAGCCAGTGACATCTTTTTCAGTTTTTTATATCTGTGTAACAAACACAGCCCATCATAAACTTATTCCTTATATTACTCACAGTTCTATAGATCAAAAGTATAGAAAAACATAGCTGGGTTCTCTATCCAGGGTCTTAAGAAACTTGACTTTAGGCAGCTTAAGTTTCTAGGAAGTTTTGCTTCCTATAGGAGCAAAAATCTGTCTCCAAGTTCATTCTTGTTAAAAGAATTAATTTCTGGTGTTTGTAATACTGAGGGTCCCAATTCCTTTTTGACATTCAACTGTATGTCACACACAATTCCTAAGTATTGCATACAATTCTAATAAATGACTACTTCTGTCTTTAAACCAGCAACAAATTGTTCATAAAATCCTTCTTGTGTTTTGAATATCTGACATCTTCTGAAACCAGCTGGTGAAAAACCATCAGCTTATAAAGGGTTGATGTGACTAGGTCAGACTTACCTAGGTAATTTCCCTTAATAAAATCAATTGTGCCAATTAACAGCCTCATCATGGGGGTGAAGTTCATAATCTTTATGGTTCCAGTGATTATGCAGGATGCATACATTGGGAAGAGAGTGAAAGATTTAGCCCTATTTTAGAATTCTGCCTACCCCTGATTCTTGTGTGGCTGTGTCAGAAGTTACCTCTCTGCCTCAGAGAATTGATGTGGAAACATATATGCCTTTTACCTTCTCATAAAAGAAAAGGTCATCTACAAAGCATATCTCTGAACACATTAACAAAGGGGCATTTGAAGTTCCCAAGGGACAAGTTCCATAACATTATTTCTACCCACTTTGATCTTATAAAAAAATACACTCTTCCTTCTACAGAGTCACAGGGAACATGTCAAGTGTTAGAGAAAACAACTGTCAAGTGTTACAGAAAACAACTTTCTGTATGCTGCAACTGTCCTTCACTGTATTGTTGAGTTTTAAGAGTTTGTATAATTGGGATTAACAGTTCCTTTTCAGATGTATACTTTGCCAATATTTTCTCCAAATCTGTGGACTATCTTCCAACTCTCTTAACATGAAATTTTTTGCACACCACCACTGGCATCTAGTATGTAGTGTTCACAAACAGTCTCTCACAACAAAGTATTACCCCACCCAAGATCTTAACAGTGTTGAGGTGGAAAAACCCTAAACTAGATAATTTATTGACTGAGATAGAAAATAATTGGTGAAGTGTTCACAGATGGTAAGCTCCATGAAAGGAGAAACTTTGTAATTTTCATTATCTATAGCTCAGCATTTCTCTCAATAAGTATTTGGTGAAGTCTTTACAAATCTTTGAGCCAAAGAAAGATTTAAGTCAGTCATTTTTTTTAAAAAAAGGTGGCTATAGCTGCTGTGACAGTGGTGGGGAAAATATGGGGGCTACAACAATGTAAAGTAAATAAATGAATGAATGAAAAATAGACTTTAGGTAACAAAGCAAATCAGTTCAATCTGAAATCCACTAGAATGACTCAGGTAAGAAATAATGACAGCTTGAATTTGGTGGTAGCCATGGTGGTGAGAAGATATCAGAATCTGAATATCTTCTGCAGATACAACCAAAAATATTTTTTTAAACAAATCACATATGGTTACTGAAAGAGGTAATAGAGTATAACAATCAACTAAGATAGGAAAAAGTGAGGAGAGATAAGTTTTTTTTTTTTTGTAGTAAAGATCAGAAGTTTATTTTGGATTGATTCTGAAATCATTATTTTGGATCCAAATATTGATGTTTAGTAGGGACTTATCAGATCTCAGTTCTGGAAATAAGTTTGGGATCAATCAACTTACAGAGGGTAAACCATGAGACTGAATAAGACTAAGAAGGGAGTGAGTTTGAATTGATAACAGAATCAAGAACTGAGTTTTGGGGCATTCCAACAGGTAAAGATCTGAAAAAGACAAGGAAGTAGCTAAAGAGGAGAGGAAAGAGCACCATAAGCATGGAAGAAAGAAACAAAAGTGTGGAGTCTTGGAAGACAAGTGAGGAAAGACTCAAAATAGGGTGATCCTCAGTGTCCAATACTACTGGGACATGAAGGCCAATGAACTCGAGAACTGACTATTGTATTTAACAATGTGGAGACCACTGGTGATCTTGACAAAAGAGTGTTAATGGAGTTGGGGTATGAAAATCTCATCAGAAGGGTGAATGAGGGAAATGGGGTAGAGGAATGGATGATAAAGTGCATCAATAACCCAAAAAGTTAGTTATGCAAAGAAGAAAAATGGATTGTCAGCTTGTCACAGTGAGGGTCTTGTAGAAATAAAAGACCAACCCAAGAGAACAAGCAAAAGCTATTTATTTAGAGCTTACAGTAGCAAGGAAGTATTATAATTATATCTTAACAGACATGTAAAGGAAGGCAAAAGAGTGGCAAATACTCATGGTTTAATCTATGTGAATAATTAGAAGTATCTATCTGATTTTCTCTATTTTGTCTGATGGTGGAAACAGTGACAGAAATTAGAGAAGCTATCAGTTATTAAACTATCAGTTAGTAAATCCTTGTCATTTTGATCTGATTTATGAGGGGTTATTACTTCACTACTGGATCAGTTGATGGAGATAGTGATCTGACTTTCTATGAATTTGATATAGGTAACAGGCTAATTTTGAGGTTTGTTACTGTACATATTAATAAACTGATGGCATGCTGGGCTGGTTGCTAGAGACCATGGGTCAGTCCACTTGCATGTCACTCTTAATTTCAATGTACACCAGTATATCGGTTGTCTAGTGCCAATGAGATTGACGAGGGTGGCAGGTCCCAGATCACACAGTCTCATGAGCCATGGGTATTAGGGTGCCTTTCCTTTGAATGTAATAGAGAACACTTGAAGTGTTTTGAATACAGGAGTGAGGTAGTTGAAGGTATGTATATATATATAAACATATATATATATATATATACTTAAAAAGGTACAGTTTTGTTGTTATTCACTTAATAGATTTGAGAGAGGGAAGTTCAGAGAATAGTTAAGGAATTGCTGCAAGAATCCAAGCATAGGATAATGGTGGCTCAGTGACTTGTTCTCAGCTCCTTAGGCAATTCTTTTTTTTTAAATAATATTTTATTTTTGGATTTCATGCTATGTATGATTGTTGATCCCCTTGGGAATACCCCCCCACCCTGTTTGGCCCTTTGGTCTTTACCTTTTCTACAGCAGTGTCCTTATCCTGGGTGAAGATGTGCTTTCTTGGGATGTGATCGACTGCTACATGTTATTTCCAGTCCTAATTTTGCTTTCTGAAGTCAGTCTGAGCTCATGTGGCTTGTATCAGAGTCTCCTCCTTCTTGGTGGCTGTCACCTTCATTCTATTTTCATCCCATTTTGTTGCTAATTCACCTTGTGTTTCAGGTCTTTGGATAAGGGAACCTGACTCCCAGAACAGCCATTCAGCATTTGATAGATCTGACTGGTCTCCTCAGTTTTGGTTTGCATCTCTGCTATGGGGCCACTGTCATATTTCTGCAGCCATCCTCCCCTTGTGGAAAAGGGGTAGGCTTTGATCTTGCTGAAGGCATCTCTGAACTGCTATTTTGGCTCCTAACCCACTGGTGACATCGTAGTTGTAATTCCGTATTAAGTAGTCTCCATACTTTATTTCACAGTCCAGTGTTCAGTGTTTCTCTCCCTGTTCTTTTTGAGTCCTTCTCAAGTGGGGTGTGTGTCCAGGGCCTTTATTCTTACTCTCACCTATTCTATATCTGTGGTTGGGTTGAACCATTAAATTTTCCTTATTCCTGATGAGGGCTGACTAGAGTGTAGGCAAACCAGAAGGTGTTAGTGACTCCTGCCCACCCCCCCCCCCAACTCAGTTTGCCTCCTAGTAGGATTTGGGCATGGAGGGGTACCAGTGTGCCAGCCCAACCCAAGTAGGCTCCAGGTTGGACCCCAGTCTGACACTTGTCCCAGTCAGGAAAGGCAGGAGGTCGCCAGTGCATGCAGAGTACAGTGGCTCCTGCTGAAGTAAGGCAACCACGGGGGAGCAGGTAGGTAGGCCCACACAATGCCCACCCACAGGTCCCACCCAGCAGGCTCCAGGCCAAACCTCCTTCTTAAGTAATTTGTAACCAAGAATCATTTCTGAAGTGCAATTATTACTTGGATATAATTTAGCTAACTGTCCTTTTTATGGGAAGCAAGAAATCTAAACAGGATTGAGAACCACATTGACTTGATGGTGATATTTTACCATAAAAAAAAAGCTGTCATCACACAAAACTGTCATGAGTTCATTCATATGAGTCAGTGGTTAATCAAAATGGGTGCACTGACAACATTTTTTTTATAGATCCATTGAGTGAGGCTCAGTGGCCGTGGCTATTTTGAGTTCCTAACATACTGGACAAACGCTTGACATTCTAGAGACCCCAATATCTGTTCTTATACCATCATTTCTGTCTTTAAATCACACAAATAATATATTTTTCCTATCAATATTTCTTTTCTTAGACATTCCCATTCTTCAAAATAATTCTGAACCAGTTTGTGTTGTTTTGTTCATCTATTCGTTTATTGAAAACCTACTGTATGTTGGGTATTAGGTTATGCTCAGAGACTGTATCAGTGAACAAGACAGGCATTTTTCCCACCTCTTTGAATATAGATGATGGAAAATACATTAAACACGCATATGCTCAAATGAATACAGTAGTTCCTTGACAAACATCACTTAGTTTAACATCATTTCATTATAACATTGATGAGAAAAAAGAAATACCAACTAATGTTGAATGAAACAATGCTATTCAGAGACCTACTCTTAATTATACTTCATTTTACTTGCAATTGCAGTTTCCATGTCCTTATGAAAGTGGGTATAAAGAAAACTTTCTGACTTTAACACTTACACACACAGGCCTCTTCTTTCTCTAGAAAGCAGGCCGCAAGCAGGCCATTTACCTTTAACCTTTACCTTAACTTTGAGAACCTCTGCCTGCTTCTCTCTACAAATAGGCTACAAGCAGGCCATTAGCATTTATACAGTAACTGCCTACTATTGATATGCAAACATCAGCTACCAGCTTCTCTCTGCTTTCTTTCCCTCTTTCAGATCTAAAAAGAAAAACTTAAAAACACAGTTTAAACTCTTGTGGGTTCTTTCCACCATCCCCAGCCTTCTCGACCAAACTACCAAGTCAAAGCAAGACTATGAGTGCAGACTAATTTATTTATAACAAAGTGATTTCCTAATTAACCTAATAAAGAAACATGTAAGAAAAACTCCGATTACTTTCACATTGCCCAAAACCTTTCTCAGCATTGTCCAAAGTCCTTTCCCAGATTGCCCAGAAATCCTCAGTCTCTCAGTTCTGATCATCTCACCAATGCCCAGTCAGAGCTCATCTCCAGACGCTTGAACACATGTTCCTTTTGTTGCTCCTTTGGTGTGCTCCTCCTTGTCTTCCACACTGCCTTCTCCTTGTTGTCTTCAGGTAGCAGGAACTTCATGGTACCAGACCCAGCAAAGTTCACTTTCTTTTCAGTCCTAACTTTTGCATGGCCGTTTCCAGACACCAGTAAAACTCAGCAAAACAAACTCCAACATGGAGTTCAAATCTGCAAACTTCTTAATTGCATTTAGCACACATGTTGCCAGCCTGGGCCAGCCAAGCACTACAGGTCCCCAGACCCTGGCCAAGTCCACATGGCTCACATCTTTACAAGATGGCTGATTCCCATTTCGCCTCCATTGAATCTCTCTCTATATCCAATCTCCATATTGCCATCAGAATCTTTATATACCCTTTATATACCCTGATTTCCCACCTTCCAGGAAACCTGTTTCACCTTGACCATTTATCTTCTTTCTCCCCCTGCAACTCCCTGAAGGGAAATTCCAACTAAGGTCATTCTCACATTTTAGCATACCAGTTATTGAAATCTGCAATCTTAAACAGGAGACAATGGGTGGGGGGTAGCACACCCTAACACTTACAGGTGACAGTCAGTGAGAACTTACATTACAATCTCACTATATATCACTCCTGTAAGCACTGTGAAATAAACAAAGATCAAGTGATGCATGGGGGGTGGGGAGGGCTATTTCAGATTGCATGGCCAGGAAGCATCTATTAGTAAATATAATTTAAGTTACAACTTGGATGATGAAAAGGAACCAATCAGGTAAAAAACTGTGGAAAGAGCATGATGCAGGAAGAAAAAGGAAGTCAGAGTGACTTCCTGAACAAGACAATGATTTAAGATGATGATGGAAAGGTGGGGATAGGGTTTGGCATAGATCTGCAGTGTTTGATTTTCACAGCAGGGTGGACAATAAGGGGTCCTAAAGAGAAATAAGTAGAACTACTAAAGTATTTTTGTAAAAGAAATGATCACCCTAGCTGCTTAACATTTATTTTCATTAAGCACAGGAAACACATTCAAATGGATACACTCATTTTGCTGTTTTCATTCTTCCAAGAGTCAGGCAGTGCTGGTCCCCAGAACACTCTGTGTGAACAACTGGATACTAATGACAGCTGGTAGCTTCCCTGGCCCCTCCCTTCCTCTGTCACCCTCTAAAATATAGATGCATATAGCATTCTTTCTAGCAATTTATCTGAGCTAAAGTTCAATAAGCTGAGTTTAGGAGGAAATTACATTCTCAAGTTTAAAAAAAAATCTATTGCTTAGTTAATCTAAGGAATGCATATTTTTGGTTGCATATTCTACTTTAGCACTTTTTTTAAATTTTTAAATGTGACCTTAAAAATTGGACAAAATATCTATATTTGCTTAGAGTTGCTCTAAATCATATGGAAGCTTATTTTTTCACTTTATATTTTTAGTTACAAATATCACAAATGAATATATTCCCAATATAAAAATTCAAATGAAGAATTATATGGAACAACTAAAGAATAAGAATAATTTCTTTTGTCTGCATAGATTTCTGTATGCAAATATATAGAGAACTTCTATATATATAGAGAGAACTTCAATTAATATAAAGCCTGCTTATTACACATAAAATGCCCTAAAGATCTTTCTACATTTATACATAAATACTACTTCAATCCTTTTAACAACTACAAAATAATTGTATAATCAATTTAAATTTTTTAATCATTCCTACTTTAAAAGGTATTAGAAAGGTTTTATTTGAAAGGTTTATTTACAATATTTTTTCTTATAGGCAATTAGTGGTCTTCCCTATATATCCCAATATATACACACATTTGAGTGTTTTCTGTAGATTTATAGAAACTAAATTGTTCAGTTAAAATATATGTGCATTTAAATATGCCAGTAGTAAATGAGTTCCTGATTTCATATCCATCTAACCATTAGCTTTAGCTATTAATATATTCTTTTCAAAAGTTCCTGAAAATTTTATGAAAGGTGATCATTATTGTCTTAATTTTTATCTATTTCTTTATTATGGGGTTGAACATACATATTTGCAATTATTCTTTTTATTGTTGTGAATTTCTAGGTTCAATTCTTTCTCATTTTTTGGTGGAATTTTCTTATTATTTATTAATAAAAATTCTCTATTTTGTTGATTCATCTTTTATACACATTTAAATATGTTTCACATTGTCCATGTAGTTTATAGAACTTTATATATTTAATAAAATATTAAAATTTTATGATATTAAATATTTGTATATTGGATATAGATTTCTATGTTATACAGAATGGTCTTCCCCAACCTAAGATCTTTTATTTTATCTTAATATATTTATAGTTTAGAAAACTACTTAGTTCTTTATTATAAAAATTCTATATTTTTGTACATGGAGTTGGTTGGGAATCTAATTATTGTTTCTAAAACATGTAGGCTTATAAATATTTGTTGAGCAAATAAATTAGCTTATTTTATTATCAGATAGTTTCAATTATCCCACTACCATTTATTGATTAGTAAACCTTTTTTGCATTATATTAAAATATCATCAGTGTTATTTATTAAATTCTCATAGATGAGTCTATTTCTACTCCTTTGATCCTTGTGCTCTTATTACACTTTAAATACTAAAATTTAAATGTGTTTTTATATTTTATATATGTTTTATACTTATATTTAAAGATGTTTATGTATTTAAATATATCAATATTTGTATATTTTCATATGTTTAGCTTCTAGATGAGCTTTAAAAATAGTTTATGACATTTCATAAAATTCTATTAGGGGGCCGGGCATGGTGGCTCGTGCCTGTAAGCTTCAGCCTATGAAGCAGCTGGGGCTAGGAATCACAGTTCAAGTCCTGCCTGGGACCTGTAGCGAGACCTAGTTCCAAAAAAATACTTGGGTGTGGTGGTGCGCACCTGTAATCCCAGCTACCTGGGAAGCTGAGACTGGGGATTGCTTGAGTCTGTGGTACCCCGGGCAATGAGAGCCTGCGATTCCACGGGCAAAAATAGGGAGACCTAGTCTCAATAAACAAACAAACAAACAAACAAACAAATAAATAATTCTATTAGGATTTTTAAAAATTGGAAATATATAAAATTCATAGTTAATTTGAAATATGTTTGTTCTTTATTATTCTTACCATAACACCATCCTTATGATTAGAGATTCTATTTCTGGAAGAATAGGATTTTCATCTTAATATTAGTGATTAAAGATTACTAAAAATAACTGGAAGTGTGTAGGGGTGCTTGTGTACGTGTGTGTGAGTTCCACACATTTATAGATGAATCTTAGCATGATGCTTTGTACAGAGAAGTCATTCATTAAATATTTGTAAAAAGAACATCACTGATGTTTACAATCTGTAAATTGTTACAATTTTGTCATTTTTACACATCTTTAATGTGACTAATTAAGGTGATAGAAAAGTAGGGAATTTAAAAAATATCTTTTATAACTAGAGTATATTTATTGAAAGGAGCAGTTGACAGTGATAGAACACAATGAATTATTTCACAGACCACATTCAAATATTACCAGCTTTCTAAACATGTCTGTTTGGGGTTCAGGATTGAATCCTGAAAACCAACAGCATTTAACTGTCCTATCTCCTTAATTTTCTTCAATCTGTGAAAAATTCTGCTTCTTCTTTCTTCATGACCATGAGAACTTTGAAAGTTGCTGGCCAGTCACTTGTAAGAATTTCCCTCCATTGATATTAATCTGATATTTTCTCAGGATTACCCATTTTTGGTGAAACCACAAATGTGATGTTGCACCCTTCCCAGTGCATCACATCAGGGAGCATGTATTGCTGATTTATCTTCCTACTGATGTTAACTGTCACTGATTAAAGTGATGAATTATTCACTGTAAGATTTAGATTTTTCCAATCTTAGCAATTATCTTGTTGCAAGATACTGTAAGGCTATGCAAATACTATGCAAATATTATCTCAGTTTCTCATCTTCGTTTGGTGACTATTTTTAATATTTTGTCATGGTTATTGTATTTGCTCAAAATGGTCATTTTTCTATCTCCCACATTTATTAATTGTAAAGAAAAGTAGAATCTTCATCCTTAGTGATTGATTAATTGATATGAGTATAGAGAGATTTTTAGTTTATTTTCCTTGTTATAATCTGATGCTATCATTATTTATTTATTTATTTTTTCACTTAAATTGTTCCAACCCTGGCCATTGGAAACTCTTCCAGGTTTACTGTTGTGCTCTTTTGTAACAACCCATTTTTCAGATACTTTATTTTTGGTCCCACAAAATAAGCTGGACTTCTCTTATCCTTGTCACAGTTTTGGAATCAACATTTTCTCCAAGGAGTTTCTTTTATGGAAGAACTGCATTTGGAACCAATATGTGGATTCCAGATATCTTAACTGTTACAGGATTACTGTTCCTTCTAGATCTTCCCAGAAAACATTGTTAGGAAATTGTTAGGAAATAAATGATTGCACACTAACCGTGCAAATGCATGTTTCTACATTTCTTTGCATGTTTAAAACCATGAATTCATGTAACCATCTTTAGTTTCAATGAAGACCATAGGATTTATTCTATTCCCTTTCCTTATTTGCAACTTCAAAATTATTACTAAAATTTTGTTTATAACATTTTTCTTCTAAAATGAAAAAACATGACTTTCATTAGCCTGTCTACATATCTATCTTTGCATCTATCTATGTATCTACATATCTACCTACTTTCAATCCTAGCATAAACAAAAGTAGTACTATGGACATTCTCAGTTAGGAAAAAGTCTGGTTGTTATTTGATGCAATTTCCTCATTTTACAAATAAGAAAATCCATACTTGAAGTGATTACATCACCAAAGGGATGAAACAAATGGCTAGAGAGAAGTAATTATAAAAATCAGAATTCTACATTTAATATTATATACATTCTGCAAGAAGGTTTAGAAAAAACAGGAAATGCAATGTCAGATAACTGCTAAGGAGAAACAGTTCAATTTTTCATCTCGATTACTATAAAAAGAGAACATCATGGCTATACGGGTAAGCCATTAGGTCAACATGCCTTACATATTTATGACTAATGTCCAGAAAAAATTAACAATATTTATAAATTATTAATATAACATCTGGAAAAAAAGGAAGAACCAAGGATTCCATTATCATGTCTAACTTGTGCAATTATTGATATAGTCAAGTCATCAGAGGTCATTAAGGTTTGCAGGTCTTGTCACATGAAGTAGATATAAAGGATGGATTGTATTTCACTTTCATAAGCACCAGTAAGATTTTGTCTTCTGTGGCTATATTTGAGTATTAGTGACTGAAATTCTAAAATTGAGGTGAACAGAGTATTATCTGCTAGGAAACTACTAATTGTTTGAGCTCAAAAATTGCTGATTATATGCCACTTGTTAAAAATCCATTCTTTATCTTCATTATCTATCAGTGTTTTGCTTTTTTTCTGCTTTCTGCTATGAAGTTTTGGATCTTGGTTTATTTTATTTATATATTTATTTATTTAAAAAATTTATTTATATATAAATTTCACATCTTTGTAATCCCAGGAATTCACACCCCCTACCCTCCCCACCATTCCCCCTATTCCCCCCTGCCCCAAGTTGTGTGCTTCAGTTTCAAAGTGAGACTGTTTTGACTTTTCCTCATGGCTTTTGTTTATTTTTCCTCTATATCCCATATATTAGTGAAACCATTTGGTTTCTGTCTTTTTCTTTTTGATTTGTTTCTGCTAATATGATTTCTTCTAAGTACATCCGTGTTATAAAATCATCAAATTTGTCATTTTTAATTGATGAGTAATATTCCGTTGTGTATATATACCACATCTTTTTCATCCAGTCATCTGTTTTGGGGCATTTAGGTTGCTTCCAAGTCCTTGCAATTATAAATGGTGCTGCGATAAACATCCAAAAACAGGTGTCCCTTTGTACCCACATTGAGGTCTCTTTTGGGTAGATTCCCAAGAGAGCAATTGCTGGGTCAAATGGTAGCTCCATTTTCATTAATTCGAGGGTCCTCCAGACAGCTTTCCATAGTGGCTGGACCAGTTTACATTCCCAAGAGCAGTGTAAGAGTGTTCCTTTTTCTCCACATCCACACCAGCATTTGTTGTTGCCCATTCTTTGGATGTGGACCATTCTTACTGGTGTAAGGTGGTATCTCATGGTTTTGATTTGCATTTCCCTTAACTGCTAGTGATGTTGAGCAGTTTTTCATGTGCCTCTTGGCCATTTGTATTTCCTCTTCAGAGAAGTGTCTTTTTAGTTCTTCACACCATTTTTTGATCTGGTTCTTGTTTTGCTTTTGTTTAGTTGTGTGAGTTCCTTGTGGATCTTTGTTATTAAAACCTTATCACTCTTGTGGAGAGCAAATTTTTTTCCCATTCAGTTGGGCTCTTTTTGTTTTCTCTGTTGTCTCTTTTGCTGTACAGAAGTTTTTTAGTTTGATGTAGTCCTATCTGTTTATGTTTTCCTTCATTTTTTTTGCCAGTTGTAGATGTGTCCAGAAAGAGATTTCTGAATTGTAATTCATGGAGGGTTTTGCCCAAGTTTTCCTCTATGTATGTTATGGTTTCAGGTTTGACATCTAAGTCTTTTAAACATTTTGAATTGATTTTTGTACATGATGTGAGGGAGTTGTCTTGGTCCATTTATTTGCATGTCTTAGTCCAATTTTTCCAGCACCATGTATTGAAGAGGCTACCTATCTTCGAATGTGAGTTTTTCACTCCTTTGTCAAAGATCAGTTGACTATATATGTGTTGTTTTCTTTCCGGGCATTCAGTTCTGTTTCATTGGTCTGACTGTCTGTTTTTGTACCATTACCAAACTGTATTAATTATTTTGGCTTTGCAGTACAGTTTGAAGTTTGGAATTGTAATACCTCTGTTCTCTTTTTTTTTCTGGTCAAGAAGCTTTTTGATATTTGAGGTCTTTTGTTATTTCATATGAATTTCAGTAATTTTTGTTCTATCTCTTTAAAATATGTCATTGGGATCTTTATTGGAATTGCATTGAATCTGTAGATGGCCTTTGGTATTATGGCCATTTGGATAATATTGAAATTTCTGATCCATGAACAGGGAATGTCTTTCCATTTTTTAACATCATCTTCTATTTCTTTTAAGAATGTTTTATAGTTTTCTTTGTATAGGTCTTTTACGTCTTTAGTTAGGTTTATTCCCAAGTATTTGATTTTCTTTGGTGCAATGTTAAATGAGGTGTTTTTTTTTTTAATTTCTTCTGCTTCTGATTGATTCTTTGCATATATGCTGGTGATTTTTGCGTGTTGATTTTGTATCCAGCTCCCTTACCGAATCGGTTTATTATTTCAATGAGTTTTTCTGTCAATTTTTCTGGGTTCTCTACATAGAGAATCATATATGCATATAATGATAACTTTATTTCTTCGTTCCCTATTCGGATTCCTTTTATGTGTTTCTCTTGCCTTATTGCCCTAGCTAGGACTTCCAGAACTATGTTGAAAAGGAGTGGAGGGATTGGGCATCCTTACCTGGTTCCAGACCTTAATTGGAATGGTTTCAGTTTTTCCCCATTGAGGATGATATTTGCTGTGGGTCTGTCATATATAGCTTTTATTATGTTGAGGTATGTTCCTTTTATACCAATTTTTTCCAGGACTTTCATCATGAAAAGATGCTGAACTTTATCGAATGCTTTTTCTGCATCTATTGATATGATCATATGGTTTTTGTTCTTCTCTTTGTTGATGTGGTGGATTATGTTGATTGATTTTCGAATGTTGGACCATCCCTGTGCCCCTGGGTGAATCCCAGTTGGTCATGATGGATGATCCTTTTTATGCAATGTTGGATTCGGTTTGCTAGGATTTTGTTTAGAATTTTTGCATCTGTGTTCATTAGGGAGATCATAGAAAGTATTTGGTAGCTTTCCTTCTTTCTCAATTTTTTGAAAGAGTTTTAATAGTACCAGTCTTAGTTCCTCTTTGGATGTTTGGTAGAATTCATTTTTAAAACCATCTGGACCTGGGCTCTTGTTTTTAGGGAGAGTTCTGATGACTGCCTCAATTTCACTGCTTGTGATTGAACTGTTTAAGTTTTCTATTTCTTCTTTGTTCAGTTTTGGATGACTGTACTGTTCCAGGAATTTGTCTGTCTCTTCCAGGTTACTGTATTTGTTTACATATAGATGTTCGTAACAGTCTCTAATTATCTTTTGGATTTCTGCTGAGTCTGTTGTAATATCTCCCTTTATGTTTATGATCTTGTTTATTTGAGTTTTCTCTCTTCTTTTCTTTGTAAGCCTCACCAGGGGTTTGTCAATTTTATTTAGTATTTCAAAGAACCAGCTTTTGGTTTTGTTTATCTTCTCGATGGTCTTTTTGGTTTCTATTTCATTAATTTCTGCTTTTATATTTGTTATTTCTTGTCTTTTACTGGGTTTTGGATTTTTTTGTTGCTCTTTTTCTAAGTTCTCAAGTTGGAAGATTAGAGTATTTCGTTGGGCTGTTTCAATTGTTTTTATTTGGGCCTGTATTGCTATGAACTTTCCTTGTAATACTGCTTTTGCTGCATCCCACACATTTTGGAATGTTTTGTCATCTGTGTCGTTTGCCTCCATGTAGGTTTTAATTTCTTCTTTGATTTCCTCTTTTACCCAGTGATCTTCCAGAAGCCTGTTGTTCAGTCTCCATGTAGTGTTTACTTTCCCTATTTTCTTTTCATTGTTGATTTCTAATTTGATGCCTTTATGATCAGAGAAAAAGGTTGGTATTATTTTAATCTTTGTGTATTTTTTCAGGTTTGTTTGTGGCCTAATATATGATCAATTTTAGAGAATGAATCATATGTATTTGAAAAAAAAGTGTATTCTTTTCCTTGGGGGTGTAGTGTCCTGTATATATCTATTAAGTCCATTTGGTCTAGCTCTTCCTTTAAAGCTTTTGTTTTTTTGTGTAGTTGCTGTTTTGTTGATGTGTCTTTTGTTGAGAATGGAGTGTTAAAATCTTCTACCACATATGTATTCTCATCAATATTTGATTTCAGTTCTACTAGTAGTTGTTTTATGAATTTTGGTGCTCCCTCATTAGGTGCGTATATGTTGATTATTGTTATGTCTTTTTGGTGGATTGACCCTTTAACATAATGATGTAGTGGCCATCTTCATCTTTTGTCACTTTTGCTAATTTGAAGTCTGCTCTGTCTGATACAAGAATGGAAACTCCTGCTTTCTTGGGGGGGGGCATTTGCTTGTAGTGTAGTTTTCCAGGCCTATACCTTCAGTCTATGCTTATTCTTAGCGATCAGATGTGTTTCTTGGAGGCAGCAGAATGTTGGGTTATGTTCTCTGATCCAGTCTGCAAGGCTTCGTCTTTTGATTGCTTAGTTTAGACCATTGATGTTTAGGGTGATTACTGATATTTGCGATTCTAATGGTCTCCTGGTGGTCATTTGGGGTTTATTTGTGTTTTTATTTTTTGTATTTGTTCTTCTTATGGTTTTGATCTTGAGGTCTCCTGAAAAATTTCTTGGAGTGGGGGTTTAGTGGTAGCAAATTTCTGGAGATTTTGCTTGTCGGAGAAGGTTCTAATTTTTCCTTTGTAGAGGAAGGATAGCTTTGCAGGGTAGAGTATTCTTGGCTGGCACATTTTTTTTTCTTGGAGTTTTTTGTAGATGTGACTCCATTCTCTCCTTGCCCGGAGTGTCTCTTCAGAAAAATCTGAGGTCAGTCTAGTGGATTTTCCTTTGTAAGTTATCTGTTTCTTTTCTCTACCATTCTCATTATTTTTTCCTTATCTTGGGTTCTTGGAAATTTTATGATGATGTGTCTCATTGTGGCTTTTCTTTCATTAAAGTAGGTTGGTGTCCTTTTGGCCCTGTATGTCTATTTTCATTTCTTTCTTCAGATTTGGGAAGTTCTCCTCTGTTATTATATTGAAAAGCCTTTCAGTTCCCATGATTGTCTCCTGTCCTTCTGGGATTCCTATTGCTCTTATGTTTCTTTTCTTTAAGGAATCTGACATATCTCTGTGCTTGTCTTCAGTCCTCCTACTTTGTTTCTCTCTCTTTTTTCTTTCTTCGTCCTCTCTATTTCTGTATCCTCAAGTGTGCTGATTCATTCCTCTATTTCATCTATTCTTCTGCCATGGCTTTTCTGTGTATTTTTGAACTCATTTATTGTGACCCTTAAATCTTGGGTCTCAATTTCAATTTTAGGGATTCATTTTCATTCTTTAGTTTGTTGATTAGTTTATACATATTGATGTTTTCTTTTTTATAGGTTTCTACTTCTTCCCTTAGTGCATTAAATGCTTCTGTCATACTGTTGTCCTTTTTTTCTAATTCTCTTAATTGTTGGAGTGCATTTAGCATGTTGATGCTGGAATCTTTTTCTGAGATACACATCATTTCTTTGATGTTTTCCGGAGATTGTTCTTTCTTTGTTGGTGATGGATTATTTCCTGTAGGGTTTGCTTGCATGTTTAAAGTTTTTCTCCTTACTGTGTTTTGCTTTCTAACTTTTTCTACATATTAAGAAACCATGGATCTTGTGTTGGTTGGTGTGTGGATGGGAATGTTTTCCAGGTTGAAAGTAGATCTGTACTTTAGTTTAGTAATTTGCGCTGGTGCCACTTGTGGTGCTGGCGCCAATGACTTTGGGCAGCTCATCTGGGTGAGGGTCGGTCGGGTGGGTTCCCTCAGGAACCTGACTGTGGGGGTTGGATCCCAGAGATGGTTGCGAAGCCAGCACAGGGATGGGTCCCTCACTTTTTCTAATTTTTTGAGTTGGTAGATTAGATTGCTTTTCTTGTTAGTTTCTTGGTTTTTGATGTGGGCCTGTATTGCTATGAACCTTCCTCTTAGATGTGCTTTTGCTGCATCCCAGATTTTTTTCGCAATGTTGTGTCTTCTTTGTCATTTGTTTTGAAGTAAGTTTTAATTTCTTCTTTAATTTCTTCAATTACCCATTTTTCATTTAGTAGCATGTTGTTCAGTCTCCAAGTGTTTGATGTTCTTCTTGCTTTCTTTTCATTGTTGATTTCTAGTTTGATACCATTATGATCTGAGAAGAAAGTTGGCATTATTTCATTATTTTAATCTTTTTGTATTTATTCAGGTTTGCTTTATGGCCTGGTATGTGGTCAATTTTAGAGAATGATAGATGTGCATTTGAGAAGATGTATCTTTTCCTTGTGGGTATAGTTTCCTGTAGATATCTATTAGGTCTATTTTGTCTAGGTCTTCTTTTAAGGTTTTTGTGTCCTTGTGTAGCTTTTGTTTCTTTGATCTGTCCTTTGTTGAGAGTGGGGTGTCGAAATCTCCTACTACATATGTGTTTTCATCAGTATTTTTTTTTAATTCTCTTAGTAGCTGTCTTATGAATCTAGGTGCACCCTCATTTGGTGAGTATATATTGATAATTGTTAGGTCTTTTTCATGGATTGACTATTGAACCATTAGGTAGTGATGTTGTTTATCTTTTGTCACTTTTTAAATTTTGAAATCTGTTTTGTCTGCTATAAGAATGGCTACCCCTGCCTTTTGGGGGGCTCATTTGCTTGTAGAATTGTTTTCCATCCTTTTATCTTTACTCTATGCTTATCTTTTGGGATCAAATGTGTTTCTTTGAGGAAGCAGAATGTTGGTTTCTGTCTTTTAATCCAGTCTGCACTCTGTGTCTTTGACTGATGGGTTTAGCCCATTGACATTTGGAGTAATTATTGATGTTTGAAGTTCTAACACTGTGTTCCTCTTGGTCATTTGGGGTTCTGTTTTAGTTTCTTTTTTTAATTATTCGTTCTTTTTATTCTTCTGTGTGTTTTGGTCTTAGGGCTTCTTGTCAGAGTTCTTGAAGTGAAGGTTTTGTCATAGCAAATTTCTGGAGGCTTTGTTTGTCTGAGAAGGTTCTCATTTTTCCTTCATAAAGAAAGGACAGTTTTGCTGGATAGAGTAATCTTGGCTGGCACTTTTTGTCTTGGAGTATTTTGAAGATGTGGCCCAATTCTCTCCTTGCTTGAAGTGTCTCTTCTGAGAAATCTGAAGTCAATCTAATGGGTTTTCCTTTGTAGGTTATCTGTTTCCTCTCTCTTGTTATTCTTACAATTTTTTCTTTATCTTTGGCTCTTGAAAGTTTTACTATAATGTGTCTTGCTGTGTTTTTTATTTTTTGTCATTAAAGTAGTTTGGTGTTCTTTTTGCTTCTTGTATGAGTATTTTCATTTCTTTCTTCAGATTTGGGAAATTCTCCTTCATTATTTCACTGAAAAGCCTTTCGGATCCTATATCTTTCTCTTCTTCTGGGATTCCAATTGCTCTTATAATTGTTTTCTTTAGGGTATCTGACAGATCTTGAAATTTTTCTTCTGTCTTCTTACTTTGTTTTTCTCTCTTCTTTCTTTCTTCATCCTCTCTACTTCTGTGTCCTCTAGCATGCTAATTCATTCTTCTATTTCTTCTAATCTGCTTTCTTGGCATTTCCCTCAATTTTTGAGCTCTTCTATTGCTCTTCTTAGAAACTGTATCTCCCTCAGCTCCTTATTTAAGGTTTCAATCTCATTCTTCTGCTCGTTAATGATAATGCTCATTTTGGTGCATTTCTTAATATATTTTTCTACTTCTCTTAGCTCATTGAAAGTTTCTGATTGCTTGCTTTCCTTTTTTCATCTTTCCTTGCCTCTTTTAATGCTTTTAACAAGCAGATTCTGAATTCTTTGTCTGACACATATAGCATTTCTTTCATGTCTCCATATTGGTTTCCACAGATTGTTTATTCTTTGGTGGTAAGTTATTCTTCTTAGGGCCTGCTTGAGTATTTGTAGTCTTCCTTCTTCCTGTGTTTTCCCTTTGGACATGCTCTATGTGTTGATCTATTGCTGTTCTAGAATTAGATGGCATGGTGAAGCTGACCAAGTTGTGGTTACTTCTGCCTTTGTGCTTTTGCTGCTGTGATAGATATATCTTGTTTTCATTGTCTATTTTTGGGGACAAGTCCTTTAGTTTGTGGATGTGGTATGTATATGTGGTTTCTATGTATTGTCTATCTTCTTTTTTCATTGTTTCTCTTCTTTTTGATTGATGAGTTTTAAATGTTTCTTGGTGCCCCTGAGCCTGTGGTTTTATTTAGTGGTGTGTCTAGGGTTTCTTGTATAAACTTTTTGGTTGGAGTGTCTTGACAGACTTGGGTAGTCAGTGTCCTTGGTTTCCTAGTCTGGGCTGCTGTGCTGTGAGCAGCCTCTAATGCTGGAGTTTCTGGCATTAAAACTCAGTCTTTGGTAAACTCAGTCCAAACACTGGATCCTCTCTATCCCACAGGTGTGGCAACAGAAGTTAGCCCTGTGTGACTGGGCCCTTCTGGGCTACTGTGCTATCAGCATCCTCTCATTCTGGAGTTCCCGCGCTGTTAAAAAAATCCCAATTCATATCTTGATGCCCCAAGTTGCAAGGAAATCTTTATGGCAGTGACCTTGGTAGAGGTGGTCAGCTCACAAAGGTGAGACCCTCCCAGATGGGTCTGTCACCCTCATCAGAAGAGGTCACAGAAAGACTTCCCATTCCATACACTCCTGCTGGCAGTTATGCGAGGATATCCAAGAAGGCAGCCATGTGCCAACAGTGAGAGAATGCCCTGTCCTCTCAGAACAGTGTCCCTCACTTCCCAGATGCGATTGGCTGCATGCAGCATGCATAGAAGACTGAGAGGCCCTGATGCCAAGCTCTTCCACATGGATATGCCATTACTGAGGTGGGCACAAGGCGGCATGGCGGGAAACCCATGGGGATGCTCCTCTCACGATACTCTGTTTGGCCCCCTGTCCTCTCCCCTGTCACCTCAGCTGTTACCTTGCAAAGAGATCCCATAGCAGATGCCTTGAACAAATTCAGATGAGATCGAGAATGTTCAGGGTGTATGGCTTTAGTGAACGTGAGCAAATTCAAATGCTCAAGAACTGTGCTGACAGGCTTCCTTGGAAAGAAAGGGTAAGAAAATCACATACTGTTGATTCATGTATACTATCATTTGGTTGGTAGGCTGGAGTATAATGCATGTGCAGTGATCTGTGTTAGAGGTTTTAGAATCTCTGCTAGGACTCGATTATCTGATCTAAACTAGAGCTTTCTCTTTATCATGTCAAAAGTTATTGAATATCCAATGCATCATTCTTTGTCTAGGGACCACTTGTTAACCTCTTTGAGTAGTTTTTTAAGTTAACATTTGGGGAAATGTCCCTTGGGAACATGACAAAAGTTCAGTTGCTATTACTTTTATTAAAAGCAGCATTCCTCCTGGTGATGGGTCATGGGTGATGTGGTGGTAGGAGAAATATGGAGACTACAACAATGCAAGAAAAAAGTTAATAAATTTAAAAAATATAAAAACAAAAACATTCCTCACAGAAAGGTCATCAAGATGACTTCTTGCGTTACCCAGAGTTACTTTTAGACTGTTCTAGAATCTTAATATCTGAGGTAGCAGGTGAAAGTATAACATTAAGCAATTCTTGAGCATAAGGTGAATTTTTAATTTTGTCTCTGCTGGAAATGACAACACCATTTTACTTCCACAATATTTCAAAATCATAAACAACTCTAAAAGCATTATCTGTTATTAGTGTAAATATTGACAATTTGTCCTTGGTAGAGTATATATAGGTCTGTGTGAACAACTGTTAGGCTGCAGTAGAAAGCAGAGGTGGTGCCTCAGTTATGTCAGGGTGTGGGTATTGCATGTCTACCACATTTTTACCTTTCAAATATGAACATGAGATACCATCATTATCCAAAATAATTTCTTATAGATTCTCTCAAGGAAGGGTCGGGAGGTGATCTGTCAGTGTCAGCAGACATGAGAAACTTCATCTTTGCTAGCTAAAAACTTATTGGGTTAAAGTTATTGCAACATGAACAAATTAAATGTGAAGCTGTTTGCCAAAGAGATTTTATTGGGAGTAAGAGAGCTGACTAAGAAAAATGTAATAGGAATTCAGGAAGACTTCCATTACATAAAGTACACAGGTTTAAGGGGTAACCCCCTCTATGATTTCCCCAATTAACTTAAGCCAAGGACAGTAGCAATCATGGCTCTAAGGAAAAAGAGTGTCTGGTTAAGGACTTTACTTCTGTGTAAGATGATAGTGATCCCGAAGCTTCTGAGTATGCATTCCAAGAGCATTATCTTCCTTTTAACATGCAAAAAAAAGGAGAAGAAATTCTGATAATTAGTATAAACATAAATGTCTCTTCCTTTATGGTTAATAAGTTAATAAGATATTAACTAATCCTGGGAAGAGATTAGAGAGGTCTATTTGAAGTTTTCCAACATTAGAATTTTTTCAGAAGGAGGAAGGTAACTTGTTCAATAAGTCAATGTCTCCAGCATCAACTTAGTTCTCAGAGATAGGGCAAATTTAAGAATCTGAAAGGCCAAAAATAGGAGACTACAGATTTAATTAGTTCACAATTATGAGTTTCACAATTTCCTGTTTATTGTTACTTTCTAGGATTATTTTCCCCTTTTGGGAGAAAAAGACTCCAATATATATATTTTAAGAAGTGTCTACCCAATAAATGAATAAAATAGGAGCTGAGGAACTAAGTCCAGGAGTATAACGCATATGCAGTGTAACTTAAAAGGCCTAAAAAATAAAAGAATGAAAGAAAAGAAAGAAAAAGAAACAGCATTACAGCATTAAGAAATTATTTGGTTACTTATTATTTATCTATTTACTTGGAAGAAATTCCTGCTATAAAACTCCTTTGATAGCTTCTGGTAGGTGGTTTATAGCTCTAAGGGTAAGTATAAAAATGTAACTCTAGCATAAATAAGGACAGAAATTTATTGGCAAGCTGGAGTAAGAGAGAAGACAGAAAAACCAACAAGAAATGGGCAGTGTGATTATAAGAGCCATGTGAACTGCCCCTTCTCCTCTGCATTGAACTGTATGATGGCAAAATACCAGTCCCTCAAATACACCAGCAAAGGAATCAGTGGAAGACTGGAAGGCGTAGTGGGTTCCTATAGCCAGCTGGTTTACATGTGTGGGTGTTCTTTTGCCTTCAACCTCATTTAAGTAAGGTTCTTAATATTAATGCTGACTGAGTATATAAGTACTTTTGTGGCTATAAATATTTAAGTAACATTAGAAAAGGATTGTAGTATAAACTGAAGTGTGTGTTTTTCTTTATAAAGGAGTTTATATAACACTTACGTTTGATATACTTTTTTCTCTACTTATTTAGAGAGCCTGACAACTTGCTTCTGCTAGATTTTATTTCATTTGGTTTCCCAGAATTTTTGGTCTCTGTTAAACTGAGCTTCAACTTCTATGCATTTAACAGAACAGCACATTTGTTATTTTTCAGCTGGATTAACCAGCTGGTCACAGTGGAGTTCTTTATTAAATAAGTACTTCTAGAGTTCCTTAGTTTCTATTATGGGTTATCGGATTATCAATCACAAAATGTACTCAAGAGATAATATAAGGTTGAAATAAACAGTCTTTTCCTTGTCTATCAACTGGAATAAGAGCTTGCCATTGCTTTTATTGCTCAAGAAATTATTGGACTCTGATCAAGAGGTTGCAAGCATGGGATATTGGTCACTAATTAGACATCAAGTTGCTAAAAATTATTCAACAACATTAGAAGATAATCACAGAATAATATTAAATAAAAACATCTAGGCCATAAAAATTAAAGGAACAAAAATTATAAACATGTAAATAATGAAAATCCTTCTAGAATATATTTAGTGGTCCTTTCTGGATAACACATTCAGAAAACAAAAAAGTCCTATTTTCAGTAACTACCAAATTATGCCTTTAATTGTTCATTTAATTATATGTAATGTTAATTTTTATTGCTTTTCACATATAATAACAACTTTCTTGAATTTTATATTTATTTTTTCTTACATTATTTCTATACTGGGGGGTCAAGGAGCTTAAAAATTATTTTTAACTTAAAGCACATATACAAATAAAGAACAAAACCAAAATCTCTTAGCTACTTTCAATGACATCTATTGCTTTTAAAGGACAATGATATCTAGCTACTTTTAAAAGATAGTTTCAAACTCTTTAAGATGTCACTTAGTCCCATTGCTGATGCAGGCTCTGAATAACTTTTAAAGACTGTTCACCATTGTCCAATAAGGCTTGATACTATAACCACAGTTGGCAAATTTGCAGTTCTCCAAGCATTTAGGGCTATCTTGTTACTTAATGTGTTGTTTTACCCACTAAAGGAAACTCCACTCTATGACACATTATGCTTAATGGTTAAGCAAACACATAATAGACCATATTAATTATAACCAACAAGGGAAACTTTCCTTTCAATACCCTTACTCTTTGCTTTAATAATATAGCCTGTATTCTTCTTTTACTGCATTTATAATATTATGTTAAGTTTCTCTTTGTCTGCCCTTTTACCAATGTGAAAATAGCTTGAGAAAAATAGAATTAGGGTCTTAGGTGTATAGTATAGTAGTTGTAGATAATATAGGTATTGACTTATAGGGACTCAATGATAGACTTGAATATCAGACCTAATGTCAAAAAATACGTAGAACAAAACATCAGTGACAAACTTTTCAACATGAACCTTAGTGACATCTCTGTGGATATGTATACAATGACTAAGAAACAAAAGCAAAATAAACAAAGAGGAACAAATCAAAATAAAGCTACTTTTTCACTATTAAAATTTTAAGAAACCAACATGCTCAATAAAAAGAGGTATTTGCAAATCATATATTAGATGAGGGTTAATATAAAAAAGTCTTGAAAAAACTCATAAAACTCAACAACAAAAATCCAAAGAATCTGATTAATGAAACACAAGAGAACTGACAGGCACATTAAAAATGTATTCAGCACTTTTTATTACAGAAATGAAAATCCAAATCACATAAGAAATCAACTCACACTCACTACAATGATAAGTATATAAAAGTCAAGATGCAACTAGTGGCAAGAATGCCAATCAGCAGCTATTTCAGTGGTAATGTAAATTGGTACAGTCACTATGGAAAGCAGTATGGAGCATCCTCAAAAAACTAAGAATGTAAATATGATCTTTACCAGAAGAATGAAAAAACATTAATTTGAAAAATTATATTCACCCTCCATATCCATCACAGCATCACTCAAAATATCCAAGTGTTGAAAACAACCTAGGTGTTGGATGGATGATTGGATAAAGATATAGTGGTATATATATGTCATGGGATACTTCTCAACTACAAAAGAAGATGAAATCTTACAATTTGTGACAATACGAATGGACCTTGAGAGTATTATGCTATGCAAAATAAATCAGAGAAAAAGAAACACTGTGATTTTACTTGTATATGGAAGATGAAGAAACAAAATTATTTTGTTCTTGTAAGAACAAATAGTGGTTACTAGAAAGGAGAGGACAAAGAATAGGTAACCTGGGTAAAAGGGCTCAATTGTATGTGATAGATGGAAACTAGACTTTGGGTGACAAGCATAATGTAATATATACTGATGCTGATGTGTGAATTTGTGCACCTGAAAAATAATGTTGCATACCAATGTTGCTTCAATTAAAAGGAAAGTTTTGAATTAATTAATTACTGTTAACACACAATACAAATTCCTAAAACTATAATCACTCACCAAACCCATAACTAATGAAAACAATTTGTATGTATTCATTATTCTATCATAATTTTTTGTAATATGAACTTTATTTACAACCCATGCCACATTTATTAGTGTCAGGAGTTATTTTCATGTAAAGGCTTTCTTATTGAATCAAATAGACTAAATAGGGTACAAGTGAAAAAAGGAATTTGCCTTTCTTAAATATTCTCCAAATCTTTCTGTGTCAACCCAGATCTTGATACTGGATATAACCATGTGCTCAAACTTTCACCATCTCTCTCAGATTGTATGTCCTCTTTTAGATGGTAGACAAGTTCAGGCCAATATGACATCAAAATGCCAGGTTTAAATCCACTTGAAAATGTTTTCTCTTTCCTTATTCAGGTTGCATATAGCCAATTAAAAACCCTTTTCCCTCCAATTGAGATCTAATTTAGTCAGAAAACTGCAGTGTATGGGAAATGCATCATCCGTTTCTTTTCATTTTCTCCTTACTTTCTCTCTCCTTGCTGCTGTTTGAGGAAAGAATAAGTATTTTATTAATACTGCAATCTTCAATGTTAGTGACTAACAGATTCCATGTGCTGATACTTTCTCTTCAGGGTTGTTGTTTGAGGTTTATTATACTGTACTCCCTGCCATCCCATCAATCTTTGAGGCACAATCACCGTTCCTTAGTCTGAGTTTTTTCAACTGGCTGTTTGTACTAGCCCCAACTAATAGCTTCTCCATCTGGTGACCCATCTCCAGACTCTTTAATCTTAACATGATCTTGTCTGAAATACAACCTCTTAAGCAGAAACTTTTTCAGAGATAACCTATGACATAGTCTTTTGCAGGTTCCACTTCATTCAATGGGACACACAAGCACATACAACCTGCTCTGTCTATCCAAGGCCTTCGGTGTTGGTCCCCTTTGTGCTAAGGAAGCCCAGTGCTTCCTCCCCAGTATAGCCTCTTGAAATATTTCCAGGAATGAGTCAAATATAAGTCTCTGATTCTACCAAAATCCAGATGAATCATGCTCTTCACATGTCTTTCTTTAGTCTCCTTACTAGGCTTCAGGTTAAGGAAGCCTTAACTTTACCCATTTGAAAGAAAGAGGCAGACAACATCCAACCTCTTTCCAAAGAAATCCTCAATCTCAGTCTTCTCAACCAGAGAATGAATCCTTGGCCTCATTTTTATAGCCTGGAGGTGGTTGATGGCCTAATCCTGGAAGAACCAGTTCTGCAGAGCCTTAATTTGCTGTGCATGGCTTGAGCACCTGTTGAGCCATGTACATGTTTGGCAACTATTTTGTCATGTTTTTAATTTGGGGTCTGTGTCTAAACTTCACATTGGTTAAGTTACACTTAGTATCTTACTACATATTCATGTCCCCTTCAGGTAGATATCAGTAATTTTAATGATATTCACTCTTATGGTATCTTAAAGAAGTAGTTACAAACATACGTCAGCCAAATTATACTGACGTGGGCAGAAAGGAAAAACAATGAGCAGATTTAAAACATTCTGCTTTTGTCTGTATCTCTGTTCAGCATGATTGTGCAAGTAAAACCCTTTGACTTGGTTATGAGAAAATATGTGCACTTTCTGGTTTTTAGTTAATAGAAACATGTGGAAGGAAACAGATTCACTTTTTCAAAGGTAAAATCAGACAAAACTCATAAGTAACAATTAGATTTTTGAAATAGTAGGGAAAGTTATAGTACAGTAAAGATAATAATGCTACTAAAACCCATTAGATATATCTCTTTACCTTTTGTGCCCTCTCTTAGTATTGAGTGGGGCTTTGGACTAATTCTGCCAATGGGACCAAAGGCTGTTAACTGAAGAGTGGTGGGAGTTTTCCTACTCTTTCTTGCCCTTCTGTGGTTCCACATTGAGATTGTAGTATTCCATGATGGTGAAATACCTGTTGTCCCTCATATCTGAAGGAATCTATGGAAAAGAGTTGCTTTCCATTGAGCATTAAATATTTAGCATGAGCAAGAAATACATTTTTGTTTTGTTGTGTTATGCTATTGAAATATGAGGGGTATTTTTTGTAATCAGCTAGCTTATCCTATCTTGACTAATTCAGATAGAATTAGTAAACTTCTCAGTTTTCTCTGCCTCAGAATGCCAATCATCAAAATCCATTAAAATTCTTAATAAGCATTCTTGATTATTTACCTTTACCCATTCATACTGTCACACTGTTTATCATCTCTCTTTTTTTTTTTGAGTGTTTAAAGTGCTGTGATTATTTCTCATTGATTCATTGCCTTATTTATCTTGTGTACCAAACCACACAGCTTTATTTGATAAAAATCCTATTGCATATGGATGTAGTCTGAACTCAGGTGGACAGTCAAGGTCCTTTATATCAGTTTTGGCCACGCTTGGTCTTTAGAACCCATGTTATTTACCTACAGATCCCAGCTGCCTCAGGTCAGGATAGTCTACACTTGTCTCCCTGCCAAGTGACAGTATTTTGTGTCTTTGTCATCATATCAAATGTTCTTTGGTCAGTTCATTCAAGTCTTGGTCTCTCTTCAAGCCCAAATCAGAAATCTTATCCTCCTGAGTTGTAAAGATACCCCTGGTAGCCCTTGGTCTTCTCTCCTTTTAAATTCTTCACATGCATCATGTAAAGCACCAATTTGATGGTTCACCTGTATGCTGCCGGTTTTAAATTTTAGGATTCTAAAAACCTGCCAAGGAAAATGTGATTTTTTTTGTTTAATAAATTCTTATAACTCTCTGCATTTAGACTATAAGGAATAATCATTTCATCAACCTTGTACTTTAATAAGTCTTGAGAAATAACTTAAAGTATGTAATCAGGTCTAATTTTCTCACCTTATGAATCAATCAATGATTTGGAGAAGGTAAGAGCTTGTACAATGATACTGAATTGTAAATGTTCACTACAGTTCTATTTATTAATTTAATTATGACATAGCTTTTTTTTTAACTACTCGTTTATCTACCTAAAATTTCAGTGCTTTCAAGGGAATTAATGATTTGACTTCTAAGCTGAAGTCTATTTGCTTTTTAAAATTCACTTTATCATTGTTGGTTTACTAAAGGAAATATGTTTTTAAAATAAACATGTGTTATGCAGTCTTTTGTGTTTAATTGTGCACCCCAAAATGATTTGTTGAAACCCTAATTCCCACTACGGTGGGCCTTTAATCCAAGTGACTGGTATCCTTATAAAACAGAGACACCTGGGGAGAAGATATCTATGTGTAGACTGAGATAGATAGGAGGTATTCATCTATAGGCTAAAAAATGCTGAGGATTATAAGCAATAATCCATATCTAGGAGAGAGGCTTGGAATACATCATCCCCCAGAACCCTTATGAGGAATCAACCTCACCAAATACTCAATTTTGACTTATAGGAGTCAGGACTGTGAGAGAAGAAATACATGTTGTTTTAAGCCATCCAGTTTATAGTACTTTTAAAATTGGCACCAGGGAGTCCATATATCAAGTAGTCAACAAAACTGCATTTAACAGTAAATAATATATTTCAGGGGCAAATGAATACAATTCCAAACCCTAGCAATTATATAAAGTATTATTGAAATATAACATGCTCAGAGTTGAATAGAGGCAGAGTTGAGTAGTTGTGAAGAAATCATTTAGCTCACAATACCTGAAGTATTTTTTGCAGAAAAGGTTTATCAGTTTTTGCCATATCCCTTAATTAGAAGACTGAAAAATGTTAAAGTCTAACTGTAGTCTCTTATTTAGGTCTCAACACAGGATTCTGTTCTTACTATCTGTTTTAATTAGGAAAGGTTATGCTAAAGCAACAAACATCTCCAAATCTCAATGTTTTAACATGGTAAAAGTTTAATTTTCATTTCTGTAATGTCCATCCTAGATATGAGGTACTATTAAATGTTATTTGTTTTGTTGGTGAGTTAAACTTCAAGCTGTCACTACCCCACACTTTCAGATTTAGAGAGACTGAAGAATTGCTCAAAGTCTATGCCTCTGGCAAGAGATGACATAGTTCGCTTTTCCCCATATCCATTATGTGACTCTATCAAATTGGAAAAAGTAGAAGAACAAATATATAATACTTATGAGTAATACTATCTTTACCATACTAATATTTTAATAAAGCATATGTGTATCATAATATTATCTTAGTGTCTGGAACTAAACATTATATACACATATGAGGATATATATAAATATATATATATTTATGAGAGGATATGTATATTCTCATAGTCAATGTTGTTGAAAAAGTCATAGATGTGTTCAACTTATATTAAGGCAATTTGCCAGGAATCCCCTGTAACCTTTCATAAACTTGTGATCATGAATGATAGGACTGAGATTATGTAGAATACCATAAATACTGTTTTTCTATTGTTGTTGCCAAAGAAAAAACTTGTATTACTCCCATTGTACTAAAATTAATGACTCAGATTAGGAAAATCTAAATATACCCCCCCCCCGGCTGTAAGTCTTATGCAAGTTTAATCACTATTATTAATCTCTGTCTTCATTATAGATGTCAAAGGACCTTGCTTCAGAAGTCACACACTTTACTCATACATTTAGAAAGAGAAATTATATCTGTAGTTTTTTATATATAAGTGTGTAGGTTTATTAGTGGTAGATTATCAGGAAGATTATCAAGAAAGCATATTAAAGAAAATTGAACACCATATAAAACAAATTTTTGTAATCCAGTTGTTATTACTTAACTAGGATGGAATCAGGACCAAAATGAAATTTCAACATGATATTGATCCATTTCCCCTGCCCTGGGGAGAGTCATCAAGAAAAACGGTCATTTGGTTCTCTAGTGGGAAAAACCCTGATTACCAGGTAACACCACTGAGGTATCTGTCCCCGCCGAGGTGGGTCTGCTAAGATCTCAAAATGAGGTAATTTCTTGTTGTCTGCCTTCCTGCTTTTGGGTAGTCCTAAGTCCATCATGTCCTGCTCTAGTTTATGTCTTTACCACATCGGCTGCTGTGGCCTCTGAGTACCAGCTGAACAGACCATGAAAGGAATATGTGGTTCTTCATTCAGTATTTCTCCCGCTTTCCCTTAAGTCTTGTGATGTAGTGTAAGTGAACAGACAAGCTGCCCTGTGATCTTTACTTTGGTTTGTTTTTGTGTGGCCAATGAAGCAGATCATTCCCAGCTTATAAACTTGGTGACATCTTAACTTGAGATTTGTCAGAAGTGTGTTCGTTTATGGCTTCTGGACTAGCTATTTCTAAAGTTAATGAGAGCCAGGATTTTGGTTTTGTTTTGTAAATGGTCAAATCAGTTTTAAGGTGTTTTTTTTTTTTTTTAAACATAGTTATATGCTCCAATATGCCTCATAAGACCGCTGATGTGTGGTGTGGTCATTTGAGAACTAGAAGCTATATAAATGTTTATCTATGCAAAGTGGAAAAAAAGGAATTCCATTACATGTTGACCTATCTTATACAATGCTCACACATAAATATGTATTAAATCTATAGATAGATTACTGTGAATCCATGCTTCTCAATGAAGAGGCTTTAATATGTATGAAATCAAATTCTTAGTAAGTATCACAATCAGGATTTGTTTGAGCCACTGAACTTAAGACGTTTCTAAAATTTTACACATTTATGGAGAAAAGATATTTATTAGAATCTAGCAACAAGTGAAATTAGTTACAGCTACATAGATTTCGTTAATTTGAATATTGACTTGAGTGTCATTATAAGAAATCACCATTGGAATTTTTCCAATTCACAAATCAACTGACGCCAATGGTGAAATCCTTAGGACTAGAATTGTATCTTTATCTTTTATAAAACTCCATAAACATGATCTCATCTATTTGTATTGATTCCAACAATACTCTCATGAGGTAGGCAGTGTGAAATATATTTTGCAAATTAAGGAGCTGGGGCTTAATAGGATAGGTGACCACCAATGATACCCAGTCTGTAAAGTAATTTTGGGACCCAGGTCCTGACTCCAGGTACATGTTCAAAAGAATAAGAAAAAGTATAAAATCATGATCACTTCTTAATTAACAATCAGATCTCTTAATTCATCGAAATATTTAGATATTTACCTTATGAGTGTTTACAAATGGATCTAGTCAGGAATTTCTTTGTGTCACAACTTGATGAAAAGTTCTCATATATAAATGCCCTTTTTTATTCTAGGTATCAGCCTATCTGACCATTTCAAATATTTTTACCTTGCTTTTATGTATTCTTCACTGGTAGATAACTAGAGAAGGCTTGTGGTTTACTTTGAGCACATTTATTTTGACGTAAATTTTACAGTTTTAAACACAGTAAAATGAATAATCTATTCATTTTTAAATGAAAAAAGCTAAGGTTTTATTTTGGAAAGCTTAAGGTTTTATTTTGCCAGACGATTATTGTATGCTTTTTATTTTTCTACAAATATTCAGTGTATGTAAAAAACAAAAAAAAGTAATTTCTCTGTAGAATCAATATGATCTCAAGAAAACTTTATAATTACAGTGGGAAGATTTCAGAGATATAAAATAATAATACATTTGTTATTATTATTTAACAAGATGGTAGTCCAACTCCAACATCTCTGAATCTGTAATTCCTACTTTCAATGTACTTTGGAAAATTACTCTTTTACTGTGGGTATCAAGAAGTTTTGAGATTAATTTTCAGTTCAATTTGAATTAACAGTACATTGATTTATTTCTATAGAATATTTTTTCTGATATTTAAGTTTATATTGATGAAATATTTTTTTCAATTATAATTTACCTCAATTATCTTATAGAAGTTGGTGTGAATTGTTTAACTTCATCATAATGTTTATTGAGGACTTACTTTTTGATATGGGGTTTTAAGGTAAATAAAACATAGCTTCTGTCCTCAAGTAAATTATAGTTCACAAAATGGCAAGCTAGTAGCTAAAAACTAAGGGAATAAATTACACATGCATAGATAATAAGTATAAGGTTCATAATAACTTAAGAATTAAACATATTATTTATTTGCTAAAAAAATTAACAGATTTACCATCTCATAGGAGAGTAGTACTGAATAGGTATTAATGGAGTATAGGAATTAATTAATTAAAATGATGTATCATCTTAGGGGCACAGCGATAGTTTGACATCCAGAAATCAATTAACATAATCCCTACATCGACAAGGAGAAAATCAAAATCAATATAATAATATCAATAGATGCAGAGAAAGCATTCAATAAAGTCCAACACCCATTCATGATAAAAGCTCTTGAAAAACTGTGGATAAAAGGAACATAGTAAGAGCCATCTATGACAAACCTACAACAAATATCATACTAAATGATGAAAAACTAAAATCATTTCAATTAAGATCTAGAACCAGGCAAGGATGTCCACTCTCTGCACTACTTTGTGACATTGTACTGAAAGCTTTAGCTAGAGCAATAAGGCAAGAGAAAGACATAAAAGCTATCATTATATGCAGATGATATGATTCTTTATGTAGAGAACCCCAATAAATCCACAGAAAAATTTCTTGAAACAATAAACCAGTTCAGGTCAGTCATGGTGGCTTGTGTCTGTAAGCTTCAGCCTATGAAGTGGCCAGGGCTAGGGATCGCAGTTTGAGTTCTGCCTGGGACCTCTAGAAAGACCTAGTTCCAAAAAAAAAAAAAAAAATAGCTGGGCATGGTGGCATGCACTTGTAATCCCAGCTACCTGGGAAGCTGAGGCTGGGAATTGCTTGAGTCTGTGGAACCCCAGGCAATGAGAGCCTGTGGTTCCATGGGCAAAAATAGTAAGACCTAGTCTCAAAAAAACAAAAAACAAACAACCCCCCCACAACAACAACAACAACAAAAACAAAACAAAACAATAAACAACAAACCATTTCAGTAAGGTAGCCAGTTACAAAATCAACACACAGAAGACAGTAGCTTTCTTATACACAAAAACTCAAGCAGAAGAAGAAGAAATCGAAAAACCATCCCATCTACCATTGCACGAAAAAAATTTAATACCTGGGAATAAACCTAACAAAACACATAAAAGAACTATACAAGGAAAACTTTAAAACATTGCTTAAAGAGATAGAAGAAGACATAATGAAATGGAAAGACATTCCCTGCTCATGGATTGGAAGAATTAAAATAAACAAAATGTCTATCCTACCAAAAGCAATCTACAGAGTCAGTGCAATCCCTATAAAAATTCCAATGATATTCTTCAAAGAGCTAGAACAAATACTGAAATTCAGGTGGAATAACAAAAGACCTTGAATATCAAAAAGCCTCTTGACTGAAAAAAAAAAAAGAGAATGGAGTTATTAATATTCCAGACTTCAAATTATATTACAAAGCCATAGTAATCAAAACAACATGGTACAGGTACAACAACAGACAATCAGACCAATGGAACAGAATTGAGTGTCTTGAATTAAAACCACACATATATAGTCAAATAATCTTTGACAAAGGAATGAAAAATTTAGAGTAGCCTCTTCAATAAATGGTGCTGGGAAAACTGGACCAAGACATACAAAAAAAAATAAGCTAGACTATTTCCTCACACCATGTACAAAAACCAACTCAACATGGATAAAATACTAGGATGTAAGACCTAAATCCATAAAATACATAGAGGAAAATTTGGGTAAAACCCTCTATGAATTAGACTTCAGAAATCCATTTCTGGACAGATCAATAGCTGGCAAAAAAATGAAAGAAAACATAAACAGCTGGGACTACATCAAACTAAAAAAGATTCTGTACAGCAAAAGAGATGACAAGACAAAAACCCAACTGAATGGGAAAAAAATTTTGCCCCCCACAAAAGTAATAATGGTTAGATAACAAAGATCCATAAGTAACTCACACAACTTAACAAAAACAAAACAAGAAACCCAGTCAAAAATGGGGAGACCTAAAAAGAAACTTCTCCAAAGAGGAAATACAAATGACCATGAGGCACATGAATAAATGCTCAGCATCATTAGCAATCAGAGAAATGCAAATCAAAATCACAATTAGATACCACCTTACACCAGTAAGAATGGCCCACATCAAAAAAACAGGCAACAACAAGTGCTGGAATGCATATGGAGAGAAAGGAACACTCTTACACTGCTGGTAGGAATGAAAGCTGGTCCAGCCACTATGGAAAGCAGTTTGGAAGACCCTCAAACTAATGAAAATAGAATTACCATTTGACCCAGCAATCGCTCTATGGGAATCTACCCAAAGGACACCTCAATTCTTATACAGAGGGACACCTATATTCAGATGTTTATTTCAGCACTATTTATAATTGCAAGGATATGGAAGCAACCGAAATGTCCCAAAACAGATGACTGGATGAAAAAGATGTGATATAAGGCCGGGCACGGTGGCTCGTGCTTGTAAGCTTCAGCCTATGAAGCGGCAGGGGCTAGGGATCGCGGTTCAAGTCCCACCTGGGGCCCGTAGTGAGACCTAGTTCCAAAAAATAGCTGGGTGTGGTGGCGCATGCCTGTAATCCCAGCTACCTGGGAAGCTGAGGCTGGGGATTGCTTGAGTCTGTGGTACCCTGGGCAACAAGAGCCTGC